>VZTN01015679.1:103281-129052 GCA_013400515.1 Erpornis zantholeuca | reverse complement strand
TCCGCCCGGCAGCGCAGCCCCGCCGGCACCGCGCGCTGCCCGCGGCTGCCCGTTCGAAACGCTGCTCTGGGGCGGGAGTGTGACACCGAGACCCCCCCAGCCACGGGCGCCTGGACGAGGGTGCCCAGGGGTTGCTGGGCTTTGCCTCTCCCCTAGGGATCAAAACAGCGTGTCATATAGGAGTGACCTTGTTAGAACTGCTAACACCTGGAAGATATCTAACTCAAAATTGCATCTTTATTCTCCCCTGATTACAGTTATAAGAATCACAGCAAAGAAATGAAGTTCATATATAGCCATTTCAGAGAATTCTGAGACTAAGATTGTATTTCTGCTAGAAAAGACACCAAATCTTCACATAAAGCATCTCTAAACAGCACAAGAAAAAAATATCTTGAATAAATCCCTGCATTTTAATCAGTCCACATATTTTATTCTCATAAACAACTGTGTTTAAAATAGTTTTTTTTTCATTTTACAGATACCCTTACAGGCTGCACCTGAGACATCACCAAACATTTCCACACAAAACTTTGGTAGCAATTGGAATTGACTTCTTCAGCGAGACAGTGTAAAATTTATTATTGTATTCTGTATATTTACAAAATAACCAGGTAAACCTTCACACCCACTCAACTAATCTCATTAAAAAACAACATAAGAAAAATTCAGTCCTATCAATATTCCTACCATCAAACTCAGTAAAATCAAATTCTTTCTAAAGCAGAACTGCACAGGCCATAGTAAACAGTGTAGTCCTTTTTGTTTTCTTTGCACCTCTCTCATGAGCCAATTCCATTTCATATTAAAGATGTTAAGTGTTTTCTCAATAAATGGGACCATGCGTCATCTGTGCAAGAAGGCATCTGTATGCTTTGGACACCCCAAGGTTTGTTGCCTTTTCATTTGAACTATGCAGATGGTCTCTGCTTCATGTGATACTGGGTCAGTTGACTGATTGAATAAGGAAATTATCAAACAAGAGAGGATCAGTGAATACCTCTGTGCAGAAATTGGTAGATTTTTATTCTCTCTCTGTAGAGTCTTTGTTTTTTTGTGTATAGTTTCTAAAAATTGCTGCTGCAACAAAATCGAAGCTTAAAAGAAGTTGGAGTTTGGTTTGTTTGGTTTGTTTTGTTTTAAAGAGGACTGTGGTACCCAGCTACCCTGACAACTGAGTGTCTAATATAGACTGAAGTTATCTGTTTGGAGATGGATGTGAAAAAGAGAGAAATCAAAGCAGTAAGGGAAGCAGTAATGCATGCATAGAAGGAGAGAGGGCAGGGAATATGCTAAGAAGCTAATGATGATAATCTTATTTAGCACATCAAACAGAGGGAAAACCCATGACTGAAGTTACTGAAGAAAGGAGAGAAGGTTTTGGTTCACAGACAATAAAAATCTCTACAAAGGAAAACTGTTCCCTGGTACTGGGATAGAAAGCCCATTTTTCTTAGCTTTTAGGACCCTTAAGTGAAAAGGAATTACATTCTGATCATATCCAACATTGGTCTATAAATTAACAGTTAGTCAGTGTTTGCTGTGTTCCTGACAGCCCAGTCATGCAAACATATAAACATTGTTATTAAATTGGTTTTTATTTAATTATGGTTTAAAGTTAAATTCTTTCAGACCTTTTTTTACAGGAGTTGCATCTCATTCAGGAATACCTGACTACTCCTTTTTTAGCATAAGCCACCCTGCAACCATATTCAGATGCAGGATACTTGGCCTTCCTCTTGAGAAAGTTTACAGAACTTCAGACCTTGGTGAGTTTGGAAAAATTAAATTGTGAGAGTTTCTTTTACAAGGCCAACATTCATTTTAAGTGGCTAGAAAATTCAAAGGAAGCTGCTATTATCTCAAATTTATATGTATGGTTTCTGAAGCTATGAATTTCTGTCCTTAATCTGAGGCCTGACTTGCTGTCAAAATGAAAGTAATAAGAATCAACATGATGTTCTCTGAATGGTTAACACAACAGTGAAAGGTGTATGAAGAATGCAATTAACTGCAATTCCATTATCCACTACGTGAATAACAGCAACCTGTGGACTTATCTGACAAATTGTCTAAATCACAAAGTGCTCAGACTATGTATAGTCATGACTGTAAGTTGTAGACATAAGAAGATTTTCAGCTTCTAAAGGTTCATCTCAGTTTTTACACCATTCCCCTGAATGCTTCAGCCTATGGTAAAGCCAGGATTTGCAGAGCAGCAGGCTGCCAAAGAGGCTGTGGATGTATATTTCACAGTGTATACATTCAGATTAGAAAACCATGCCTACATTTCAGTCACAAGCATTCAGGATTATCAAAGCTTTATATCTCCTGTCTTACGAACAACTGTTTCCTAATGAAGCAGCAATAACAGTTTACAACAAGGCCAAGCCTGTCTTGTTCAGTATTTTTATCAGTTGCATAGAAAGGAAACAAAATCAGCTTGCTGTTCCACACATAGGCTTTTGGGTGGTAGGCTGTGTTTTTGTTCCTCTTGCTTTGCATTCAAGGAGAATGAGTATTTCTGTTCAGTTCAAATTCAGTATAAACTCTGTCATTCCTAACGGGATCTCGAACAAGCTTTACAAAAAGAAAATTTAGTCTACATGTGTTCAAAGATCCCAGTACCATGACACTAATTTCTGATGAAATAATATAGACTAAGTTGATCTTGGATTAGGTCTGAAGAATGAGACCATTATGTGTCCTCAGTTTGAAGCCAAACTGAGGTTAATCTGTCTGTAAGAAGCTGTAGGCCAGATTCCCTCTAAGAAATCCAACCCTTTTGCCCTGATCGGGTTTTGTAAAGGGTCTGGAAAGCAATCAAATCTTGCAGGATGCACATTCCTCAAGGATGGAACAGAACACACTGAGAGCAGAACAGACACCTTTGGCTTGTCTGTCAGACCCTCTGCAACCTGGACGTGGATGACATGACTGGGGCAGGATGAGGTAGCCACATGGCCAGTGCTGTCATACAATGTTCCAAACAGCATTATTCCTCCTTCATTTTTTTCTCTTCTGAGGTTCACTAATGTAAAAGCACAATACAGGTCTGACAAGAGCCTTCCACACTTACTGCCTCCTTTTAAAGTTATACATTCATCCTAAATTTATTCCAAATATTTTATCTTAAAATAAATCAAATCAATCATTAGTACTATCCCAACAATCTTCTTCAATGCAATTTTCTGCAGCTGTTTGCAGTGGATCCATCATTACAGTAAATGAATAAATGTCATGTTTATATTCTAAAATTGTATGACAAATGACTGTATTTCATTGTTATATTGTAAACTACTATTTCCACCAACTGTAGCAAACTGGAAGCAAAGAAAGAGTTTTAAATTAAATAAATATAAGCTATCAATAAAGACAATAACTGGGTTTTCTTTCAGAAGTTTTTGTGTAAAAATCGTGTTACCCTATATCTGTATAATATATAATGTGACTGCATTTTCTAACTAGTGTCACAAAAGAGAGATTTTTTAGTACTGCTTTCATAAAGCATTAGAACATTGTTTGGAAGACTGATATGATAAATGCTTCATTTCTGATAGTATTTAGTGTAGTCCATGAAATCTAAGTCATTAGCTACTAAAGTGAAAATGCCTTTTTAAGACCTCTCATAGCCATCTGCTATACTCTGTTTTCATTTGATGCCATGTGTGTATTAATGAAATGATTGCATCAGATTAAATCTTTTATTCATAAAATCATCTAGGTCATCTGCCTCTACCTACACTTTCTCTCTCATTAAAATGAGCATTCATGTGTATGTTCTCTCCCCACTGTATGAGTACAATTCTAGCTGCAGATAGCTGCTGTATGTAGATCTTGATAAGAAATCCCTCTCTGTGTCTTTTTCTCAAAAGAAATTCCCTCAAAAGACAACTCTAGTATATCACAGCAGAAAAAGTGTATTTCTTCTGCAGTTTTAAAAGTAATGACTTCCCAAAAGGTACAAGATTTGGATGTACTAATGACCTCAGTCCTTCACAAGAGAGAGCAACATTTCAAGAATACTCATTTTGCTGCCAGGAAATGGGTAGCACACTCTTCCCATCCAGTCAACAGTGTTTGTATCAAAGCTGTCAATTATGGGGCAGGCACTTGTGGGGTCCTTGTTGTGAGCATGGAATAGAGACTGCATTTATATGCTTCATGCTTGACAGTAGCAGGGTCAAGTGCACAGAATTCTGGGCCTTCTGTACTGCACAAACAGACAAAATACTCAGTTAAACTAATAATCATATTAAGACTCTATTACGCATCAGAGGTCCATATCTACAAATGAAGAGTGCTACAAATGGAAAGTTATTCAGGAAAACAATGTATGTAATCAGTGAAGAAGGAACAAATCTATGAATAGTCATGAACTTTGAAAGTGAGGGTTATAAGCCATGTTGAAATTCCATAACTATTCTTGCCAGGGGGTGGGGGGCTACCATAAGAAATATTCATGATGGAGGCAGGTTAACTGAATAAATATACCACAGTCTTCTGAACAAAGGGAATTTAAAATACCAAAATGTAACTGCTTTATCTAGAAAACAGATTTTAAGCATCATATTTTCCTAGTTACAGAATATTTTATTTCCTGACAGAAAAAAAATCACTCAAGTTTTATGGGGCTCTTGTAAGCTGTCTGCAGGGACCTTTCTATACACAAATTAACAGCTCAAATCAATTTCCTAGGAAATAATTTGGACCTATATACTGAATTAAAATTGCATTTACTTCTGGCATGTTTACAGCTTATGCAGCAGCACTTGCACTTCTTGCAAACTCAGATTTATTTGCAGACAAGCTGCAGGCAGGGGAAGAGAAATATCACTGAAACAAACACTTATGAATTGACAGGCTCTGCAAAGAAATACAAAAGAAGTAAAATATTCTAGTGACCAGATCATCTTCTGCCAGGCTATTGAGTTTCCCTTCTGACCCTCACCCATCTCAAAAAACACTCACATTGTGCTAAAGCATCCAAACGTCCATGAATGCAATTTCACATATTATGATGGCTTAAGTGTAAATTTGTGAGCCAATCTCATGTGGGTTTCCATTTCAGTTTTCTTTAAGTTTTCATATACACTAATGAAAGAGCCTTTCAAAAATAACTTGGACAGAAAAGAGTATGAAGGATTCCACTATAAACAGATTTAGTATGCATTTTAAAGATGCAAAAAATATCTACATATTAACATAATAATTAATTCAATACGGAAGTGAAAATTTTTCACTGTTGAACAAATGATTTTATTTCTAGAGTCTATTCTTTCAAGATACGCATTTCAAAATATATGTAGCTCAATATAACTGATTAGGACATTATGCTAAAACACCAGGCAATTATACAGCCATTATGCTAGAGCCAATACAGAATATTTTGAGACTCAGTTTGGCAAACCTTATCTTTCTGTTTTCCATCAAAATGAGTTACAAATTTTCATCAGAAGAAACATAATTAAATTTAACTGTAATAATACCTTTAAAAAATTTATATTATATCATAATATTTCCATTATGTGGTAGTAAATTTTCATTCTACTAATGGCAATTCCCACTGGCTTTAGATGGGCCAGAATTTAAAAATGTTGAAGATATTATTTACACCAGAACATTTTAAAGTTTCCCATGGCAGAATATGAATTATGAGAAAGTTAGTGAATGCTTCAGACTACCCAGAACAACAAAAAAATAAGATCCAGTAATAAGAAAAGAGTCCTCTATAATGGAACTCCTGCCAGCATTTTGATGCTCCTCCTATTCCATACAAAAAAAAAAGAAAATAAACTACGAGAAATCATGCTTCAGTATTTCAGCATGAATGCATTACATTACACACTTTTTTCAGACCTACTGCTTATCTCCGCCCTGTCTACTTTTGTCTTCAACCAAATGCTGAATCTCTGTACTCCCAGCTGCTTTCAGTTCAGTGACGTGATTTACTGCAGAGGTCTTTTCCTTTGTTTTGATTGCTACACTACCATATGTCTTCAGTATTCCTGGTGCCCCTCACTCCTGGTTCTCTCCCTCCCCATCTCACCAGGCATAGAAGGGAATTCACATTACATTAAAGCTTTCCTTCAGAAGCCAGGCTGAAACAATCCCTTGAAATAACTAGGGCAGTCAAGTGATTGACTTGAAAGTAAACTATGTCAGTGAATGGGAGTGGAAAAGCAGGAGCTCAGTAAGAAACACCCAGGGTTTTTAATCCTTCTGTCATTCAAAGATTCTGCAGTTGTAATAAAAATTTGTGGAATATGTTTAATATTAATTCTATTACAGATATGTAAGGTATAAACGCATATGGCCTATATTTATGGATGCACAGATGTATGTATTTATGCATGTGTGTCCTGGCTGGGGAGTTCTACGTGGCGAGGGAGAAGCTATTGAGGGACAAGGTGGATCAAGCCAGGTTGCAGAGCGGGAAGCCATCCAGCTGGATTTGGATATCACAGAAAAAAAGAAATGGCCAGCATGCTACCTGTACCCTGAGGCATGGATAGTAGCAAATGTTCTGTGGGGGTGGCTGGACCGATGGAAATGTGTTGTCAGCACAGAGGGAAACCTTCTGGGCTACTGAATTGTGGCAAGACATCACTGGCTAGGTAAAGAAGTTGGCTGTAAAAGCACATCATAAGATGCACATGTGCACAAGAGTCAGGCTACCAAAGAACACCACAATAGACAGGTGGATTGGGTTGCCAAGATTAAAGTGTCTCAAGTGGATCTGGACTGACAACATAAGGGTGAATTATTTCTGTCTTGGTGGGCCCATGACACCTCAGGTCATCTGGGAAGAGATGCAACATCCAGATGGGCTCAGGACTGAGGGGTGGCCATAACCATGGACTTAACTTTCCTCACAGGTTATCCATAACTGTGAAACATGCACTGCAATCCATCAGGCCAAGTGTGTAAAGCCTTGTGGTGTGGGGCGATAATCATCAAAATAAGCATGGGGAGGCCTGGCACAGTGATTACATCACCCTTGTCCAAGCCCACCAAGGCAAGTGCTGTGTGCTGACCATGGCAGAAGGAACCACAGAATGGTTGGAGACCTACCCTTTGCCTCATGCTACCACCTGGAACACCATCCTGGGCCTGGAAAAGCAAGTCCTGTGGAGGCTCCTGAGAGAATAGAGGACAATGGGACTCATTTTCAAAATAACCTCATAGAAAGACAACTGTGCCAGAAAGTATTGTATTGATTGGGTGTGTCATATTGCCTTCCCTGCAGCGGCCTCTGGGAAAATTGAATGGTACATAGGACTGTTAAAAACCACACTGAAAGTGGTGGGTGGTGGGACCTTCACACATGGAGATGTACATTTTAGTGAAGGCCACTTGTGGGGGCCAATAAGCCCCTGTTGAGATGGTGCTGAAGCTCACTGGGAGGTCAGTCCCTGAAAGTTGCTCAGGTCAGGGAGACAAAAAGACCTCTCCCCAGGATCCTTTGCTGCATTATGTTAATTTACCCCAGTTCTCTTTCCCTGGTTGGCCCGTTGGTCTCCCAGCCCCTGTCCTACCCTATATGTCCTAGACCTAGAATGTTCTCCCTCCCCTGTTCACCCATTGGCCTTTGTTCCCCAGCCACTCCCTCTCTGCTTCCCCATTGGCTCCCTCATCCAAGCCCCGCCCATGTACCGCCCCCACGCCCACTGATGATTGGTCCCTGACTCTCTCGCTATCCGCCCCCATTGACCCCATACTTAAGCCTGCACCCCCATTGTTCTGGGGTCTTTTCGCTGGTTCCTTTTGTGTGCGTGGCAGGAGTAAACCCCACATGGAATACTACAGCAGGAGCCTTCCCGTCTCTTTGCTGCCGAGCCATCTAAGAATCTGTCTGGCCTTTATGTGAGTGTGTGTGTGCTCGGTGTGGCTCCAGCCAAGTGGCCCCAGTTGGAGACTCTTGGAGTTCAAGATAGTTGGAGAACCCCTCAAATTGCCTTTGGGGGTCTGAAGACCCTCGTCGGGACCCCAAGAGGACACAGTCTTTGATTTGTGCCCATGAGAGAGGCTTCCAACACTTATGGATAAATTAAAAACATAAAAAATATAAGATGGATTATAGTTGAGTTTATCACAGGGTGAAAATTTGTAGTTTTGGGTTTTGTAGTATGGAAGTAAATGGAAGTAAGATGGAGGTTTTTGGGAGGTGTTCAGAGTTCTTCTTTTACTCCATTTTCTGCTGTGATGGTGGCACAGAGACATTGGTAGAAAAGATTTGAGGTAGGGGAAACGTGTTAAAAATAGATGATGGTTATTGGTACATAATTATAAATACAGTACGTTTTAACAGTTTATTGGGTGAAAAGTCTTTAAAAGAGCACTGTATTCTCAGTCTCATGGTCTTGCAGCTGCAAATTCAAAGTGCAAAGCCCAGGTGCCGGGTGGTGCTTGGGATTTGAGATAAGAACTTGAATGAACAACAAGAAAAACTGAAAACTGCAAGTCTGACTCCTTATTATCTGGTATGGGACTTTGATAAAAGAAGAAAATCCCTGTTTCAGGGGCCTGGGCCCTGTCAGGAGATGTGTCCAGACCCCGCACCACCCACGGCAACAGCCACCTGGTTAATTGGCACACGAGGCTCCACTGTTCACGCTGGCCCTGCTCAGTCAGAACCTGCTCACCACAGGAGGGGATAAAGTCCCCCACAGAACACATGAGGGAAGGGAAGTTACGTGTTAGGGAAGACAGTTTGGATTAATCAAAGGCAAACCCATCCACAGGAATTCTCTAGGAATCCTCTCCTATAAGATTACTGAAGCGAGTTTAAAGGGTTTTGTGGGGAAAATATATTTAAATTCCACAAGATTTAAGACTTTGTCCCAGGTAAGATTCCAGGTAAAAATCTACTGAATTTTGACTTTCAGTGACATTAGTACATATGTATCAAGCACATATAGTCATGGGTTTGAGAAAAGAGTCCGACACATTTTGTGAAGTTCATTAAATATTTTTTAAAAATTATTTTCAAATTAGTGTAAGTTTATAAATATTCAGTAGTGACAGTTTTTTCAGTCTAGAATCTTTAATATAGTATCTAGAACTATGCACTTTTACTGGAAATTACCAATTTATAGAGGCAGAACACTTTCCCAAACCCATCCAATCATGCACATCTGAAATTTCACAGGTGGTGATTTAAACTGGCATTTTTGTGAGTTCCACAACTGTTACTAACAAACAGCATCTGCTTAGTGCTGTGCAACATGCTTTGTTTTCACAACACCATTTGTTGATCTTTCCTAAAGAAAAAGACTTCCAGGATGAGTATTTCATTAAATTTTTGTAGTGTTTCCATTTCAAAATGGAGCAAAATCAAATTCAGAATATTGATTTTTTTTATCCTACAGCAAATGGAATGGTTACCTATAGATTTTGCAAAAATTTTCATGTTCTGAAGTATTCAGCTCCTAACTATATTTTTCAGAATCTATTAGAGATGGTGTAATTTTAACTGTAATGCAGGAATCTTTGACACAACAAGAGAAAAAGATAAATTAAATCGTTCATAAAGCATTGTAGGGCAGCTGCGAATGTGTGTGATTTATTTCTGTATTTTTAAGAAAAAGACAAGTCAGCATTATGTGTAATGTTGCTATAATATTGGTAGTTACAGTTTATTTTTCTAGATGACAATGAAACCCACATAATTACTTGCATAGATTAGAGTTGCTCAAGGGCTGCACTGATTTTTGTACATCCTGTACAAATCTCTCCTCATTTGAATCAGGTATTTACTTGGCATTTTAGATTTAGAAATTCGGCTCTGCAGTGTTTGCAAACCCTTTCACACTTTCTCTGTAAGAATGTGAGGAGTTTTTTCCTCTGATAAACTTAACCAAACTATCATTGATTTATAGGAAAAAAAAAAAAAAAGAAAATTTGTCATGGTTCCTTGCTCCGTGATTTCATTAATCTAAACCTATGTTCTACAAGTGGGAAACAACATAGAGAGATGTATCTTCCATTACTCTACCCACATCTTTGCAGCAATCCCAGGAGCTGGGGCCTGGGCTGGGCAGGCTGGCTCACTCTGCCAGAGGCACCAAGCATCTGTTTGAGTCATCCCTGGATATGTTTCCCATTTGTACTTGCCCAGGTCTACACCTTGCGGAGGCTCAAGGGAAGCTGAAGGACTACATTACACTACACACACCTCTTGTGTGGCTAAATACCTGAACCAGAGCCCCAACCACAGAATCTTTAAAATATTTGCCAGTTGAACTTCAAAGGCTGCAACAGAGTGTGAATGTCATATATTTATATCTACATGCGAATGGGTAGATATTTTATATTGTAAATACTTTTACCAAACATTGATTTTTACCAGTTACTAAGATGTATTGCCAATATTACATCAGGTTTTATCTATGTTTTCTGGGTTTTTTCAAGTCTTGAAGCATCTCTTTCATCTGTAGATGTGTCTGTATGTCTGTACCTGGCAGAACACAATAAAAGAAATAAAAGAATTATCTTTTCTTCAATAACTCTTTACAGAATATCTACATTTCACACACAAATTCTGCATGACAGAGTCACTCAGACTGTATTCAAGCCCATAAGGAGGTCATACCTCCTAACATGGGACAGTAACTCTCCCTTTCCCCATCCTGATTTACAGCACAGAGGCATGATGAAACACATTCTTCCTGATGGAAACTTCTAAGAATGAATCTGTGAAGGACTTGTTGCATCCCTTATTTGCCTAAAAAGAAAAGAGGAGTTACAGTGAATCAAAAAGCCAGAAGGACCAGAAGACTCCTAAGTTTTAGATTCAATTAAGACTTTTGCATGCTTGAAATAGGTGAAAATTACACATAGAGAATTTCCAGGTGAGAGTTTCAAGATGTCATGGTGAGATGTAGCTCCCCAGTGTTTTCACAAAACTGACTCTCTCCTGATCTTAAAAAAATATAAATCAGCTGATTTCCAGCCCTGGTTTCTCTGTGTAAGTATATCCATCCTACAGTTCTAGTGGACAAAAATCAGGCAAGAGGATTTGAGTATTTTCTGATATGCTCTTAAAGGCTTCATCTATTGAAAACATATTTCGGTCACTAATAAATCAAAAAAGTATGGATAAATTACTCATCTGATATTTTTAATTATTTTTTTTTTATATGCTTCATCATTTTATCTATTTCCTTGTCATAAAGGATCAGCCTTGGGACAGAAATTCTATTATGAAGGAAAAGGCTCACAGGAATGCTAGTGCAAAAGGGAAGAGAAAAAAATTACAGCCAATCCCACAGGGCTTTAATAAATATTTGTGAAGCATATTTAGTTTAATTACACTAACTAGTTATCAAAGTCCAAACTCACGCTACCCGAAGTGTCAGTGCAAACTGTTCCTTGGGTTTGAAGGCACAATGCACAGCAAAAATAAATGTGTGAAATCCAAACATGACTGCCACAAAAACAAACAAGGCATGAGAGAAAACATGAGCTCGAAGATAGATCAATTAATCCAAAGAACACCAACTAGACAGGTGGATGAGTCATACACACAGTGTAGGCAGAGCTCCTGTTGAATGGAAAATACAACTTAACACAGCATGTTCCACTCCGAAACACAACGAGGCCAACAAGATAGACCAAATTGGGTGGCAAGCCTCCTACATACACCACAGTCAGAGAAATGTCCTCAAACAGGGAGCAGGGTCTGAATTTCCCCTTTTGAAAAGTTGCTCTTCTTATGGTCAGCTCCTCTCAATAATAGGATTTTCTTCAGTTTTTAAGAAGATTGGGGGGCAGGGGACATTGATTTTGACATCATAAATAAGATGCTGTGCTTTCTTTTCACCGGGAGGGTTGGTCAGAGAAAGGTGTCAAGTGTATACATCAAAAGAATTAAAGACAGGCATGCACTGGAGATTTACAGCATGGAAAGAAAAAAAAATGTTTTGAAAAATACCCACACTCTCACCTACTTTAGACAGCCCTACTAGTATCAGCTTCAAAACAAGAGCAGTGGTCAGATTTATCTGACCTGAGATTTTGGCCCTTTTGTCGNTTTTTTTTTTTTTTTTTATGGACCTAAGAATATAGTTCTGCCTTTTTGTTCTGCATTTAAGTTATATCTGAAGTTCTAGTCCTCCAAAAAAATACTTACTGAAGCTAAATACGTTTCATTCTTAAAGAGTTTTTTAAAAGCTCAACTTACCTATGATTTCTGTAAATTTTAAATTATTATAGAAATTACTGACATTAGATACAGTTCCCTCTCACTAGCCTACTTCTCTCCATTGCTTTCACCAGGAAAACTGTTTGTGGAAGGACCAGGGAATTTGGAAGAGAATAGCTAATGAATATGAAGAGTTCATGTCATGAACTAATAGCAGGAGTGGCTTGTGATGCACAGGTCTTATTGATAGCCCAGGAATTTCATTATATACTCTTCAGTGCCATCTACTGTAACCAGATGCATTAAAAACTTCAGAGATAATCAAATAGCCAGTCTCAATAGTTGCATGGCAGGGAAATTATCTAACTCTAGGTTAAGGTCTGTCCTACAAGAGTAGAATCCCATTAAGGAATCAAATGCACATCATTTCTAAAGATGAAGAACTTGGTTACAACTATGGACACATTCCTTCAACTTCTTGCTTCACTTTCTTGAGCTGTAGCAAAATATACTTTGCACCATTTTCACCTGTGAGAACTGTTGCTTTAGCACCACAGCACCTCCTCCAGCCAAGAAAGGACAGAACTTCACATGCTGGTATTATGTGAGAGCAGCTGTCCATTTCATGTTCACCCTGTGAACCTGGGAAAGAGAAGTCAAGAAAAAATATCTTCCAAGGTACAAATTGGATTTGGGAGCCTAGACTCCATAAACCTAAACTCATAAGACAACGGTAAAGCCTTTATCTCCTCTACTGCCAACCATTAAAGCTGCTTTATTAGGTGAAGAAAATATAGCTCCATTAAGCACTACATTATCTTAATACCTTTTCTGCAGTTATTGCAAAGATAACTATGACTTTTGTGTGTTTATTAGAGCAAGTGTACAGTTTCATTGATTATATCAATTCTGTCTTTCAGGATTTAGACAGAGCTCTAGAGCTTAGAGTACTAGAGAACAACTTACTGCAGAAAAGTCATATTTTTCCAACAGGAATTCCACAGTTGTTCATCACAAGTTACACGACATATTTTCCAATAGAACATCTCACAAAATTAATGTACTGTCATGTACATTTTGTCTGTGTGAATAATATGCCATAGCATCATTGGATCATAAAGACTGAAAAAGACCTCCAAGGTCATCAAATCCAACCTTTGCCCAAATACCACCACTAAACTATAACACAAAGTTCACTCCATGATCTGTGTTTTGTTAGCTTTAGGACACTTACACTTTGATAGGGACTCCATTGCTCTGAAGGATACAGACAGACACACTGAAGTTTCCTATACAAAAAACCTTTCAGTCTAAATAGTCAAGATAAAGGAAAAGAAAAGCATGACAAACACTTTTTGTTTTTTCATACTGAGAAATTCCAGCCAGAAGCACCTGCAAAGCATTTCCAGAATGGAGAGTGCTGTAGATGTAGCAAAGAACCACCAACCCAGTTTGTTGGGTTTTGCATAGCAGTATTTATCTGTTCTGTGGTATTTGTGGCATTCTCTATACTTAGATTGGCAAATGCCACAAATTCCATGATAAATTTAAACACTGTGAGTGATAAATGTCAAGCTTTTAATAGCACCCACTGTCCCTCTGTCACCACATGACCCTATTAGGAGATTGCACAATCACTCTCTCTGTATAATTTCTTATACAAGAGATAGCCTTACAGCATTTTCAATGGCAATATATTCACTTTGTGTAAGCAATGGTACTCTTTGTATATCTCTTGCAGAAAGAAGAGCCTGCAGGATTCTATTCCTGATGATTTCATGTGCTCTTTATTTACAAAAATAAGGTCAGAATGTAGCTTCCTGTTAGGTGCCAGTACAATGGATAGGATTCATGATCTTAGTTGAAATGAAATGGCAGAAAAAGTTTAATGACAACAGATGACAAAATGTTTCATCAGAAGGAAAATCTGCAAAACTATTGCTGCAGCCATTAAAACACAGAATGTGACAGCAGACATAGCAAACATTTTCTCTGGGCATTTTTTTCACTTTCAGCATTATATGATGTGTTCAGGTTGCATCTGAAAGTCTTATCTCAATTACACTTTTTGACTGTAGGTTGTAAGAAGGAAAGAGTATTTCACATTTTCACTAAAAACACTAAACTTCTGATGTCAAAATTCCAGCATTCTGAGGTTTTCCTCTGAGCACAAAACAAAATCAGGAATTAACTTCTGTCTTAGGAAAAAGGCTACAAAATACATGTAGTTTTGTCTTACTAAAATATCTCTGTGATATTTCTGACCAGAAACATTTTCCTTTCCAACTTTAACTATGCTTTTTCTCCAGCAAGGAGTACTCATTTCCTGTGTGGTACAGATGTAGTCTCTGAAACTAGTTACCAAGTCAGGGATCCTCTTCCATTACAAAGTTAAAGAGAAGGCTTAGGGAAAATATTTGTATGCACAGAAATGCACAAACATGTATAAATAAATTTCTGTGTGCATGTGTTTGTTTTTATATAGATGATATAGATATATAGATATATAGATATAGATATAGATATAGATAGATATAGTTAAATATAGTTAGATATAGATATAGATATAGATATAGATATAGATATAGATATAGATATAGATATAGATATAGATATAGATATAGATAGATGTATGTTATTACAGCAAACAGTTTGGAGAATCCAGAAACAAAGGTAAGAGAGAAAATATCACCATCAATAGCATAATAACTCATTTTCCTGTGTACAGTGAATATATGAATTCTACACAAGTCTCTTTCAAATTCCCTTCAATTTAACTGCCAAAATGTATGGGCAGAAGATCGAAAGCTGCTGCGTTACTGCAGTTTGCCTGGTTGCCATACAGAGCTGAGCTGCACAAGAGAGATAGAATTCAATGAAAAATAAACCTGAAGTTATTTCCACACCAGTATGACTAGTAAGGCTTAAGATCATTTTTGTAAATGATTGCATTGCATATTAAAGATTCTGGTTTTACAATACCTGGAATTACAAGTTTAAGGTATATCTGGGCATTTTGTAGTATCTGACAACGTATCGTGACATTTAGTAGGCCATACATTAAATAGCTACTACATATTCATCCCTGCAAATACATTTTGATTTTTAAATATGGGTCAAAAAATCATTAAGCATTTGTAAGGAAAAAAACAGAGATAGTATTTTTCACATTTCTGCATATACAAACAGTCTGCTATGAGTCAAGTGCTTTAATGATGAAGGAAGCAATATGGTAATGAAGAAGAATTCAAAACCAATGTTGAATTAGTAACTCAACTGGTTAATGACATTAATTTCAATAATCAGTTACTCAGAGTGTCAAACTAAAACATTAGATAATGAACTCAGAAGTTTAGCACAAGAAAAATATCTGCTGATTAACCTGTCATAGAAGACTGGGAAGGAGATGATTCCTTTTAATCATTTACCCAAAGTAAAGTTACAGGCACAGAATGGCCTTGATTTAACTGGTGAAAAACAACATTTCCTTGTAGGTGGTGTTTCTTGACAAGGAAGGATCACTCAGTTTAGGTGCTAAATTCAAGACATAATTAATACCAAAGAAGTAAAGTTGTTTTTTTTTTTCTTTTGACTTGTTTAGTGGTTTGTCTTTAAAATCTGCTGAGATTTCTATTTCTGAAAGAATTCTTCTCCCCTCTGACTAATCAGAGAATCAGAGCCTTGTAAAAACACATATACACATGGACCCAAAGTAGACAATTTTCTTGTTTAAGGTTAATGATTCTTAATCTCTTTAGGTTTGAGGTTTGGTTGGGTTTGCTTTTTAATATAGAATAGCAATGGTTTTTGAAGATATGTCTGTGTCTTGAAAATAATTTATGTAATCAAAATTAAAAATAAATAAAAAATCATGTGGAAATTAGTGTCAGAACTCATCTATTACATAAACATGAGGATTTGTCTTGTATTCCCTACACTTTGTTCTTTCCTTGATAGCAGCTACTGTAAAATCACTGTGCTTCTGGATGCTGTGGAAGATGTCCCCACAACAACAGGCCCAGCAATATGTGCCTCCCAGACCTTTTCCTTCCCAGAAGGCAGTCAGCTACACTTTTCATGTTTGCTTTCTCAGCTGAGGCAGCCACAGCCAGCTACAGAGAGCTGCAGGAGGGAGATGCACGTCTGGCGGGAGTTGCTGTGCTGCTGCATTTCCACTCTCTCTAGAAGAGCTGGAGTTCTAATATTCAGAAGCTCCTCGATTTCCCTTTGAGCATCACCTTGTTGCAAATCATGTCCAGAAGCCACAATTTAACTCCTAAGGCAGTTGGGACCCTTTGGAAAGAAAGCTCACATAGTCCTCATTATCATTGACAATGATAATGTTAATCACCCTTTCTGGTGATCTAAACCTGTGGGGCTTAGAGACTCAGAACTAACTAATCTTTAAGCTCTTTCTTACTGCCTTGCTACCTTCATCTTGTTTGGTACCTTCCCAGATTTATTATATCATTTACATGTTATATAAATCTATGTCAATAAAGCTTTATGCTATGCCTCATCCACTTTTTCTCTCTATGAATATACACATATACTCCTGGTTAAAAATATTTCTAAAATACAATTCATCTCCTCTTCAGGAGCATACTACCTTTTATTTGGCAGACAACATATATATTGCATTTTGCAAATTCTACTTTTATGATGTAACATAAAATTGCTGCCAGGTATATTAACTTGTGCTAATGACTATTATATTAATTTCATCCAATATTATTCACACAGGACAACTTAATCATAAATTAAATCCATCCTTTAATTATATACCAGCATTATAACACTTTTTCAATAATTAACATTTCTGTCAGTGTATGCTGACTTTTTATGTTTCAGCAATTGTAGCCATCCTCAGGAGAAAAAGCAAAGGTAATTGGTGGTATATTAACTGCCTGAATTGCTTCTTTCTGAAGTGTAATGAGTGAAATTTACTAATCACTCAATTTTAAAATATTTTTTTCTTTTTCTTGTATCTTGATAGTGACAGAGACTTCTATCACATGTTGCTTCAGGGTAGGACAGGGTTCAGCTGCTGCTACTGGAAGCAAGGGTCAGTCTCTGCCCAGGCCTCATATACAGTTATCCAACCTGCAGGTTTCATCTATTTTTTTTCTATTTTAATGTTAGTATTGTATATTAATCTGACTGTCACATATATTTAGAGTCACCTAATGTTTTCTAAGCATAAAACCCTCTCATTCTATATTTAAAAAAATATCACTCTACAGAATTCAATTATTCAAGCCAAAATTTTTCCTATTAGTGCTTTGCCTCAGGCTGACTTTCTTAAAGATTTAGCTAAAACAGCCTTTTAAGAGAAGATTAGTGCAAAGTAGACAACTCTATCAAATTTATGACTCCACCACCAATTTTTTTAGGGAACCTTTAAGCACAAACAAATGAGTTCTGAAACATCATGTTTCCCATAAAAAAAAAAATCCATCTTTTAAACCAGAATCCCAGTATTTTCAGATCCTTAGCACATACTTCATATAGATATTAAAAGCATTGTGTTTTGATCGTAATTCTCAATACTCCTCAAATGCCAACATGATTGTCAATCTTCAAGGAAAGCTTTCTGTAAGATCTGAGGGTCAGCCAGGAGTGTAATACCTCAATGCCCTTCAGTCAAAAGTGTAAGTACCAGGCAGTGTTGTTCTGGCTGCCAGGACAGGCAATAAGATTTTGTCTCAGCTCTTACTGATGTATGTCAGTATTTCTTAATACTATTTAACCCTTCTTACTGAATAAAGCTTCTTTATGTAGCTTAAAAATCACGTCAGACTGCCTTCCACAGAATTCCTTCCACTCCACTGTACATACAGAGCAGTAAGGAGCTGCAAAGTCAGATAGCAGGACACCCTTCAGTGTGGCAGACAGACCTTTTGCCAGGTATTCACACTGCTTTTCAAAATGTGTGTGTTGAATCTGTAATTTGGCTAAACATTAATTCTCATTCTTCCATTGAAAGGGCATCTCACCAAAAGCAGTGAAGGTTAGCTGGGTTCCCTTAGTCTTTAAATTAATGTCAGAGTCTTCATTAGCTGAGGCGTTTCAGAGGGGAAGACTGTTGATCACAACAGAGTTTGGATACAGATAATTTTTAATCTACCTTTTTCAAGGAAATATCCAAAATAGTTTTACCTATCATATAGATGCTCTGCAGTTAGTTTCTGCCTTCTACTCCACTATCTTAATTCTGCATGTAAAATGTATAACACATTAAGTCTTGTAATATGTAAACAGAAGGTAAAGTTTAATAGTGGCCTTTCTTATCAGTATTTTGAATCCTAGATTATGTGACTTAACATTCAAATTCCTCTCAATCGAATTAGATCTAATTTTGCTTCTAGAAATAGTTATTATAATTTCCATATAATTGAATTACTAGTTTTCACTCCATTGAGTGAGAATACAAAATTTTCAATGGCCAAATCTGGGACTATTGCACTAAAAATTAATGCATCTGGAAAAACACTGTAAGATGAGGAAAAGGGCAAGGCATTGATACATTTTTAGTCCTGCCCTGCCTATATGCAAGCATATGACTCTTTTGCAGAATCCTTGCTGCTCATATCCATTTCCACAAACTGTGATTACAAACCCCCAAATGCCTGTGGAAGGAATTTTTCCATCAGTCCTGCAACCAGTGGCTTCCTTCAATTCCCCGCTGATGCCCACACGCTCAGCGGTGAATCCCTGATCCGAGCTGTGAATGTGGTGCCAACTGTTGCCTGCCATTCCTGACCCTTCAGCCCGAGCCAGTCAGGGCAGGCATCCACAGGGGCTGACTTAGCATGCCCTTTGCATACTTGCTTAACATTTTAAGCTCCAATTAGTTGCAATTTATGTCCAGTATCACCCTATTAATTCATACTAATACCTGAGATAACCTTTCTGCCCAGCCAAATCTTTCAAATTAGCAAGCAAGACAAGCAAAAAAAAAGTGCAGTAGTTCTGAACAATGATATGCAAAAGTTATTGGCAAATGTCTCTGTTGGTCAGACATCTGGAAGGGTTCCCATGTTTTCAAGATATACAAAATTTCTCCGTGGTGTGAACTTCAAAATAATTACTGTCTGTGGGAATGTTATGGAGAAGAGTGGAGGCTGTTGACTTTGCCTTAACACATGCACAGGTTAATAAATTTGTCTTTTATTGTGAAAAGGCCTAATTGCAGCAACATTTCAGTAATACTGTGTGCAGTACTAGGATGAGTATTTCACATTTATGTTTAAATTTTCATGCTGCTAAAATTTCGGTTTTTTGTTTGCCTAAAATACTTAAATGCATGTCCAAATAGTAAAATGTTTTAAATGACATATTTATGTTTAAATTTTTTTATATTTGACAATTCTATCCAACTTCTCTTCCCAACCCTGAAAATATCTAGAAGCATTTCAATATTTCAATTGCAAGGAGTTGGTAGAAAATTACAGTGGTCCCCCAGTAAAATGTCTTCTAATGGTAAGTAAATTGGAGACAAACACTAAATATATCTTCATATATTCAAAGGGTAAAATTGGTTATATATAATCAGAGATCACAATAATGGCTATTTTTAATGCCTTTCAAGAAAATAAGAGCTAAGAGGAATAGAAAGTTTCCCAATAAATGTGTAGATTTTTTTTAATTAGCATTGGATTATAAAATAAGCAGAAACTCTTACCTTTTCACTTCAATGACACTCAGCTAACTAATTACTTACACAGCTAGATACATGAACTGATTTCTCAAATCAAATTTAGGCATGTTCCAGTCTGTACACAGTTCAAACTATGACACTGACTGGTTCCATTACTTTTATGAAAATGTCCCAGATCATTCTGTACTTCCCTTTTTAGTTACTACTTTTTGAAAAAATAATCAAAGAGCCAAGTTATAAGAAGTCTTGGGGAGGAACACAAATTCCCGTGGAAAGTGTGCAGTTTATGACTGTAATATTTGGGTCAAATAGCAAAAAAGGATATCAAGGATTAAGGATTAAAAATTGCCTAAGACATATGAATGATGATGTGAATATAATTGTGATTTTAACAATTGTATGTTTATACAGCAAAAGTTTGATTCTTGTGCATTAGTACAATAAAGACTTCACTTCTTTATCTCTGGCTTTGAAGAGAGAGGGCAAGATGAGTAAGCCGTCAGTTTTAATTAATGTTTTGTTATAAATATTTATAGCCCACAGAAAACAAATGTATGACTCTTTAGGATTGAGATAATAATTTATAAATCACATTCTAAATGTATTAACATAATTCTTTCACAGAAGCTTTGGCTTTTAATAAATGAATATTAAAATGCCTGGGTTACAATAAATGCAATAGAAGAATCTTTCTAAACTGATTGAGTGAGTATGAGAGGTTTCATTTCACTTGTCCCACTTACTGGGTCTAACCTCAAGGCTCTTTCTTTATAAGCCCTCCTTTTGTTTCAGGTTTCAAAATTAATAGAAAACCATGACCTAACATGCCTACCTCAGTCAGGACATGGATGAAGTACAAGTATTCATAGGTTTGATGGGAGTTTCCAGATCCCAGGGGTTTAGTCCCATTTTTTGACCAAAAAATACTTAAAATAAAACAAAAGACAATACTTTGTAGGTTGCAAGTCCCAGATCTCGTTTATTTATAAAGCAATAAATATTAGAAGCACAAATAAATTGCACGGGTGTGTAAACAAACTGTACAATGACTGAAGAGTTCGGGAAGGTTTGCCAGAAGACTCCAAGAAGCATATTGTCGTCATCCTGAGTGGGAAGTAAATCGAGGGGGGAAGCGCTTAGAAGCACTTGCGGTGTACAATGGATGGACCAGCTTCATCATACTCCTGTTTACTGATCCACATTTGCTGGAAGGTGGACAGAGATGCGAGAATGGAGCCACCAATCCAGACAGAGTACTTGCGTTCAGGAGGGGCAATGATCTAGGACAAAGAAAAGCAACAAAATCCTCATTTCTGAACCATGAATCCATATCATCAATGCTCATCAGCAATCAAACCACTAGATATTTCCTTAAGCAAGGACTTTTCTATTACAGTATTGATCTTCGGCACCTCTTACAATACATGTAATGCACTAAAAAATCTGTAATCCTATTTCCTTCTTTTCTAACACTTGCTTCTAACCAACATAATTATTCTGATTAAACGGAATTTCTGCTCATTTGTCCGTCAGCTGTTAATCTCATTTTTGAGTTGTTCCTGTACCCCACTTTAAGGAAGTGGACATTGTCTCCATCTTTATCCACATTTTATAACACGGAGTCAAATTCCTTACCTTGATCTTCATAGTGCTAGGAGCAAGAGCAGTGATTTCTTTCTGCATGCGATCAGCAATGCCAGGGTACATTGTGGTACCACCTGAGAGGACGTTGTTAGCATAGAGGTCCTTACGGATATCAATATCACACTTCATGATACTGTTATAGGTAGTTTCATGGATACCAGCAGACTCCATTCCTTGAGAAAAAAAAAAGACAGTAGGCCAGTAAATTTTACAAGAGATCTCCGTGAGATGATATTAACATCATTAATATGAACTTCTAGGGCCTTTTTCTTGTAAAAATGCTTACGGATAATAACATGTTACAAAAAAATATAAAAACACAGAATTACAAAACTAACTTAGAAAGTTAACATTACTTGTTAGAAAGGGTAAGAATCATAATGCATGTGCGAAGGTAAGAAACGCAAAATATACAGTGAGAGAATAAAGAGATATGTGAGATAAACTAATTTAGTATATGGCAATGGTATCTAATGGTATTTAGAAGGGTATCTAAAACAGAAAACATGAGTATTGGTTTATGTCAGTCTCACTAAAATTATTAGTGGAATACAGTAAAGAGAGCAATGAAGACAATAAAAATAGTTGAAGTAGAAATGAAGAAGACAATAGTAAATTCTTCTTCAGTCAACTCAAAATTCAGTCTATTCTATTCAGAATCAAGGCAAGACCTAACCATGACATGGAATAAGATATTAGTAGTTGATGGTAAGAAAAGAGAAAGAAGCAAGTGTTTGTAGGTTGCGTTTCAATTTATTAATTTTAACAGGTGTTTCCTGAAAGGGCTGACACTGGATCCACAGTAGGATGTCAGCTGATGAACAACTGCATGTATTGCTTGGGACTTAAGAGCATAAACACTTGCTGTATCCGTCAGCTGCACGCACAACCAGCGAGGCTTACCATCTCGACCATGGCCATGTTTAATTACAGTGCATATAAATATCCACACACCTTCGCTCCATGTCCTTCCCCTCTCTGACACTTTACTTCTTCATGGAAATTGAGACTGTTTTGAGTGTAAGCCTTACAAATACAGCACTGAAAGCTATTCTTGCCATCAGTGACATAGAATCAGAAGATGTTTTGAGTTGGAAGGGAGCCATACAGATCATGGAGTCCAACTCCTTGATGACATTGTAACTGTATGTCTTATCATTAAAAAATTGTGACCCTGAAACTTGATCTAAGACTTGCAACAAGAGCCTGGAACTCAGATAATTACCAGACTGAGCTCACATCAAGCCCATCTAACAGGAACCAAAGGATCTAAATTATTATTTATTCATGTCTGACTTTGTGCCAAATTTAGGTAAGCAGGAAGAGGAGCGGGGCACCTTCCAAATCTGATTCATTCATACCTCCTACAGAAAGGAGAATTTCCTGGGAACACTTACCAATAAAGGATGGCTGGAATAAGGTTTCAGGGCAGCGGAAACGTTCGTTACCAATCGTGATCACCTGACCATCAGGCAATTCATAGCTCTTTTCCAGAGAGGAGGAAGAGGCAGCAGTGGCCATTTCATTCTCAAAGTCCAGTGCAACGTAGCACAATTTCTCTTTGATATCACGAACAATCTCACGTTCAGCTGTAGATACAGGAGAATCAAATCAAGCTTTGGATAAGCGCAATACTAGGGAAGATGGTCAGCCAAGAGAGACATGAGGATTTTCACAGTAGAGAAAAGCTGAAGGACTGACCTGTTGTCACAAAGGAGTAGCCACGCTCCGTGAGGATCTTCATGAGGTAGTCAGTCAGATCCCTGCCAGCCAGATCCAGACGCATGATAGCATGAGGCAAGGCATAGCCTTCATAAATAGGTACATTGTGGGTGACACCATCTCCAGAATCAAGAACAATACCTGCGAGACAAATGTCAGAGAGCAGCTGGAATCACCTAGCAAGTGCTTAGAGCCCTTAGACACATGAAGTAGCAAGAAACACAACAAAATAAAGGCTTTTTCAGGCAGTATAGAGTAGATTAATTCTTTTTCAGTTACAAAGACCTTTCCAGTTCTTTCTGCCTTTGTTTGCCTGGACATTCCTGTTTGATGGGAATTTTCCCACAGAACACTTGTTCCATACATATTTTAAGATAATCCATAAGAGCAGTCTTCCACTGCTACTACACTGACCAATAAGAGTATTTGCAATAGTGACTCTCTTGATCTGATAATGGGCATCTTTTGGTCTAGTTTAAACCCTTAAACTGGTGTAACACTTTTGTAACTGCAGTAACCCTACAAGAATGCCTCCTCATTCGGGCCACAACAAGCAGTGGCAGAGTCAGTTCCATGGTGCCTTGCCAAAAGCAATACAGATATTCCATGGAAAGAACAATGTGGGCCTATTTCATACTGGCTTTTATGCTACTTTTATTGTTAATTCCTATAATCTAAAAATATGTATTTTTCTGTAAATTTGAATGAGTTATGGTGTGTTTTCCTATTTTGAATGGGAAGGAAGGAAGGAAGGAGAGTTCCTGAAATAAAATAGAATCTAAATGGTGTTTATTTATTTATTTTACCTGTTGTACGACCAGAGGCATACAGGGACAGGACAGCCTGGATTGCCACATACATAGCAGGTACGTTGAAGGTCTCAAACATTATCTGGGTCATCTTTTCCCGATTAGCTTTAGGGTTCAAGGGGGCTTCTGTGAGCAAAGTAGGGTGTTCCTCAGGGGCCACACGGAGTTCATTGTAGAAAGTGTGGTGCCAGATCTTTTCCATATCATCCCAGTTGGTGATGATGCCGTGTTCAATTGGATATTTCAAAGTAAGGATACCTCTTTTGCTCTGAGCTTCATCACCCACATAGGAATCTTTCTGACCCATACCAACCATAACACCCTAAGAGAAGAAAACACAGAAAAGCATTATTTGAGGAAGACAACATCACAGAGTCCAAACTACCACATCACAGATAACTGGCATGAAGCTGAGTTAGGAGAGGTTTAGGTTGGATATTAGGAAAAGGTTCTTCACCCAGAGGGTGTTTGGGCACTGGAACAGGCTCCCCAGGGCAGGGTTCACAGCACTGAGCCTGACAGAGGTCAAGAAGCATTTGGACAATGCTCTCAGACACATGGTGTGACTCCCAGGGCTGTCCTGTGCAGGCCCAGAAAATAGACTTTTATGATCCTTGTTGGTCCCTTCCAAACACGGATATTCTATGATTTTGCAATTCTAACTGTTATTTTCAAGAAAGGTGCAGGCAGTCACACCACAGAAAGGCTGTTTGAGAAAATAAATTTAACATTATTAAAATATTAAGCCAACAGAATTTGATGTGTTCTCATAAAATCTTTTTTCCTTCCATCAGATGAATGGATTTTCCCCCATTTATAATACACCTCTTATTTTCAATTGCTTTTTTCTGGTCCAAAAATTTGACTGAAAGTAAACTGCACAATATCATAAGCAGGAAAAGGAGTTTGTAAACAGGAAGATAGAGAGGGAAATTAGCATTCTAGTGAAGGAAGACACTCCATATTACTATGCAGCCTCAGCAGTAATTTATCCAGGATAAAAAAAAAAAAAAAAAAAAATTGCAAATGTTTTAATTAAAAAAACTGGCATTATGAATTTAAAGAACTTTTTACCAAGGAAATTGTAGGAGAAAAAGGAGGTATGGGACAGCCAAACAGGTAGTTAAGGAAACACTGGCCAGACCGGGGAATGTATCATCAGTACTATCTCAAGAAGCGAGCAGACGAGAGAGCAGGGTATTTGGGGCAGGGCAGAAAAACTGAGGGAAGGTGAAAGTGGAGGCGACGCCTAGAGAAGGATGCTCTGTCCTGCCTCAGTATTTACCTGGTGCCTCGGGCGACCGACGATGGATGGGAAAACGGCCCTAGGGGCATCGTCTCCGGCAAAGCCCGCCTTGACCAGCCCCGAGCCATTGTCACACACTAGTGCGGTGGTTTCCTCGTCGTCACACATCTTCGGAAGGAAGCACGAACCTGGAAAATAGCACGGCGGCAGGCTCAGAGCCCCGCGGGCAGCCCCTCCGCGCCCTCCCGCTCGCCATCCCGGAGAGCACCGCCGGCGCTGGAGGCGCGGATTGCTGCGGCGGGAGCGGGAAATTTGACTCGTCCCGGGAAGATGCTCCACGGCTCGTGGGCAGGGCTCTAAAAGGGATCCGTCAGCCGCTTTCTTCTCCGCGCTTTAAAAGCCGCCCCAGCTTGCAGGACGCTGAATTAGTGCGTCATTAAGGAATCCCTCGGGCCGCAGACCGAAAAGGGAGGGAAAGCTTTTTAAACGGCAGAGATCTGTCCGGTCCGGCCCCGTCGGAGCGCGGCGGCCGATGCTGCGCGGGG
>VZTN01015679.1:68846-103007 GCA_013400515.1 Erpornis zantholeuca | reverse complement strand
AGCCCGGCTTGGCCCCCGGGGTCAGCAGCCGCCGGTGCCCCCGCCAGGTGCGGCGCCTCAAACTTGTGATGCTCGGGCTTGGCGGAGGGTGCGAGGAAAGCCCCACGGGTGTTTTCTCCCTTGGCTTTTCATTTTTCCACCGAAAAAAAGGGCAGGCGAGCTCAAATTTAATCAACGAGTGATAAGGTTACTTCGGTGCCAACAACTGAGGCTCCTCTCCTGCATGGAGGCAGCATCTGCTTTCTGTGTTGCCACAGGAAGGAGCAGTGCACAGTCAATTTCTTTTAAACTTTGATGAGCACATGCTTCAAAAATCACCCTTTTCTCTGCTTTTGGCTGGCATCTATGACACAAAATGGGATGTGATCATTTATGTTAATATACATATACTTAAACTCCTCGGTTTTGCTCTTTTAATGCACACCAGGTCAGTAAGAAATAGTGATATGTCTAGGGCAGAGGACGAGATATGGGAATAGCTTGGACAAAACCAGCTATGGTATTAATGTAATGTGACAGTTGTTTTCCTGCTCAGTTTTGAAACATCCACATTGATAATTTGTTCCAGCGGTGGAACCTAGAAAATCCATGTGTCTTCAGGACTTTTTTTGTTCGTTAAAAATAGAAAGACTGGAGAGGCATCCCTTGAGTGGGTTTGGCCTGGTATGTGAAAGCAGAGATTGTCAACTCATGTCCCAGAGAAACTCATTATAATGTGGAATACATTGTCCTCCAGGAGCTCAGCTTGTAAACTGCTCCATGTCTGCCTGTGACACAATGCTAGGATGCAGTGGGGGAGAGTTGAGGTTGAGAAGGGAATGGTGACATTCAGAGTCAAGAGGGGAACCTGAAAGTGGATCAACTGCTTAAACACAGGTCCAGTTTATGAGATGCCATACAAAGGCTGGCAGCCATCACACGGTTATAGACATCTTAAATTAGGTGGAAGGAAAGAGCTTGTGAATGCTGCACAACTGGCAGTCTGGGGGCTTTGAGAAGTGTTGGAGGAAGAGCAATCTTTGCATTGTGGTTTGCCTCTGACAAAGTGTGTGACACCTGGAAATCGTTATCTTTCTAAACAGTATCCAAAGGGGGCATCAGAGACCCTCAGACTTTAATTTCTTCTGAAATCAGAGTTTGTGGAATTGATTTCCTTGTTTCTAGCACAATTAATGAATGGTTAGCTCCACCCCAACCCCAGTTTATCTTTGGTTTGTGCCCAGTTATGAGCACAACTCTGAAAGAGATGGTAGCAGCAAACTTCTTGAACATTAATAGCTCCTGCTTCTCTTTAAGTGCCTCGAGGAAAGAGAACGTGTTCCAGGTAAGACACCATTTGTGTACGGAGTTGTGTATGTATATTTAATACATGAGTATATGTAAATATAAATGCACATTTATATGTTCTTTGCATATATATATATATTTTTAAATATATTGCTTTTTTTCCATAGCTACCTACGAAAGGCTGTGTAGGACTGTGAAATACAGTGACCTCAAAAGGTCAAAGCAACAAAACACTGTGCTTCAATGCCTCTGCTCTGCACAAACTTCAGCTCCTTGTTTGTTTTGCCTTGGTGCAAAATCAATCAAAATCAATACTGGTGGGATAAGGACCCCAAGCAAGTATATATTTATCTAAATTGATCAGGCACAGAAACAGTAACAGAGACTTGGAAATATTTTGGTGATAGCAGTGCCTATTTATATAAGAATTCATGTATATGCAAGGATTTCTAAGCAAATACACCCTGGCACAGAGCACCATTTCAAAGAAAAAAAATACCATATGCTGCTTTCAATTTAAAGAAGTCAGAATATTTTACCCCACGGTAAGTTGCCATATATAGTTTAAATCTGCTTCTTTTTTTCCCTAGCACATCTTTTCTACAGAAAACATAAAATGCGAGGGATTGAGCAGCTTCGCCAGCACTAGAGATTAGTTTACAATGTTATCTCAGCTGTTCCTCGGTTCAGAGGTGTTGCAGTATTTACATAGAAGTCCACTGCTGATAGCTGCATTGAATTCCTCCCCAATCAGACCCTCTCTGACACATCCTACATTCCCTTTGGCTAGAGAGAGACAAACTCTCCTGAAACTGAGACAGAGGCAACCCCCACTAAAAAATCTACTAAACAGTTTATATTTTCTTGTTTGCTTTCTAACTAGACTTTTGCTTTCTCTACTATCTCCTCAAGTTTTACATTTCTAATCCAGCAAGACTCACAGTTAGGATCCTGCTGCCCTTGAGAACTCATCAAATCAGACACGAATACACTCCCATGTTGCAAGGTCAAATGAAAAGGGCACCACACAACGTACATAATTCCAAAATATCACTTCCTTCCTTGTAGCCATTTGAAAATTGCCCGGCTAAAGTTATTCCTTTGGCCAAAATAATTCTGCTTTCTGCAGTAAAATGTTATTACAGCCTCAAGTAGATCAGAGAAGCAGAGAAGCAAAAACCTACTGAGGTATGTTATGCAATGTCATCTACAGGAAAAGCACTCTAGCTCTGACTGACCAGGGCCCCCACATGCTGTGTACTTTTCTCATGACTTAGCTGCTGGGAGTGACCCCAGACACAAGGGAAGCACAGGCAGTACAGGGTGTTGGAGAGCAGACAGATCTGCAGTGGACGTGATCTGCATGTCCCTAGAACAGCCTGAACACACAGGAGCATGAAGCCTCAATGTGTGTGATTATTAATAGGAGAGCAAAATGAAATATATGTATGTCTGTATATATAGAGAGGTGTATATATATGAGACACATGAATATAGGCAAAACTGGGTGTGTTATTCAACCAACAAGACACTGTTGTGACTGCAGGCAAAATCATAACATGAGTGTTTACTCATGGTAAAAATGTGAATTAAAATATCACACTATGATCTTATGATGCCTAGAAATCCTGACAAGTGCTATTCAGAAAGCTTAAAAATATAGCTATGATTCTTTAAAATCTTGAAAGCATAGAACACTTATTATAACATCCTTCAGATTATTTACAATAGTTAGCAATGCAGTTAGAATTGTAGGGTCAGATCCTTCCTGTGTTTTTTTAGTTCAGCTTTCAGATTATAATTTTTTTTCCTGTAAATATCTCTATAAAATCAATACTTTTTTAATGGAATACCAAACAATTTTATATACACTATACCCTGACCAAGCAGATTTTAGAGCACCCTCTCACTTAAAATCTGCTATTTTTAAATCCAATGGATGTTGACATATAAAATCTGTCCGAGCACAGAGCCAAATGTTACCTCTCTTAAGCCTCAGGCCAGTGCAATCTTTGAAAGAAGTCTTACATTTTCAAGAATAAGAAGAAAATACCATTCTGACAGGTTTTCTTTTGTCTTACAACAGCTGTTTGGAGCTATATGGTCTTTAGAAATATAAGCAGCATTGCAACAGTCTTGTTGATGGGCGGAAGTCCTGATGAGATTAGAATGCCAAACATGCAATATATGATGAAAATCACTGTCATGAAGGAGTCATTGGCACAAAAGAGCCATATGTTGTTAGCAATGTCTGTGCAGTTATGAATCTCTGTGTGTATGCAGACATAAAATAGAAGCCAGAGAAGCCAGTTCTGCAGTCACCACAAACTTGAAATTATTCCCTATGGATCTATTGAACTCTTGAGCCTTCCACGTGAGAAATCATTCCCCTAGAAGAAAGTCTCCAAATGTAATAGTCACACTGTCTGGCAAACTTTTCCAGAGAATTCATTGGATGTTTCCCTTTCTTAGTTATGTCTCATCCACCCTAGTACTAGCCCATGTTTCATGCTTAATATATTCCTTGTCTTCTTAGCATTTAAACACTTCACATAATTGCAGACTGTTATCATCTCTCTGCATCTTTCTCTCACTCACTCATGTACTGCTGCACTTCTATAATTAACCTAAAACATCTTAAGTGTGCGCTGAAAGGGTAAAATCATGAGGTGGGCACTGGAAGTTAGAGATGCAGCTAGAACATCTTGTTGTGAAGCTGAGAGGTTTAGGCACAGGCAGCATAAGTGGAGGTGAGTGGCAGTGAATGGAGTTTGTGCTTCTAAGTCTCTCACTCTCCAGAAGTATTATTTGCCACGTCAGTTCCAAAGAAAGGGTGAGATTCTCACGTCCATTCTGCCCCCTTTGCAGTGGAAGGAGAGATCAGAGTGTGGCAGGAGGTCCTGTGTGCCTGCACAGGAGGGGGGTCTTGGTTCCAGGAGGGCTGTGCATCCCTTGCAAGCCAGCCTGTGGCAGACAGGGCAGGGTAGGACTCCAGCATTTCGTAGTGTGAAGACCAATCTACTCTGAAACAAAATATAGCCCAGTGAACTGCTGCAGTTTAGGCTGCTCAGGATGTCTTATACACTGAGAGAGAGGGAGTAGCTCAAGAGAACAGAAAGATGTCCACAACACTTGCACATATGTAGGTTGGAAGTCCTGTGCAGTGTCTCTGAGAGACTTGCTATACTTTAGGAAGCTGATAAAGCAGTATTTCTATCAGTATTTATTAGCCTCATTTCTACTGTTGTTGTTGGGTTTTTTCAGTCAGAAAACACATCTGACCTAAACTTCAGGAAAGATGGAATGTGAAGAAAACTCTGGTGTATGTTCAGTATTATATAATCATAATTTGATACTTGATGAGTATCTGGCTACTAGTACAACATCAATATGTAGCAATTCCAAGGCAATGGCAAATTACTCTGTGTACTAAAGACAATTTTACAATACCTTCTATTAGGAATATTCCCAAAATCCATCAATGCTAAAGGCTAAATTCTGCCCAGTTAAGTTAAATTTGTGATTATTTTTATTTAAATTATATTTCCTTCTTATATGTGGCTGCAAAAAGCTCAGATTAGCAGAACGATAGCAGGAAGTATAATGAAGTGACATGGGACCTTAGTAGATATTTAATTAGTATATACATTAGGTAGATTTATACCTAGATATTTAAAGATGACAAAGGAGAACAATGAGAGAGGGAGAAAGAACACCAAGAGGGTCACCAAGATGATCAGAGGGCTGGAGCACCTCTCCTATGAGGAAAAGCTGAGAGAATTGGGTTGTTTAGGCTGGAAAAAGGAAGGCTTTGGAATGACCTAATTGTGATCTTCCAGTACCTGAAAGTAGCCTACAAGAAATCTGGAGAGGGACTTTTTACAAGGGTCTGGAGTGACAGGACAAGGGGGAATGGCTTCAAACTGAAAGAGAGTAGGTTTAGATTGGACATTAGGAAGAAATTATTTTAATTTGAAAACAAAGGAACCTGGATCCACCAGCTGCTGCAAAGTACCATGTGAGTTTCCAGATTGTTTCTCAGCTGCCTTTTAGTTTTTCAGAATCAGAGGCAGATGTCCCATGATTACAACAAAAGCAGCAATTAAACAGTCTATTTTAATTGCATTCTCACTAAAGAATTAACCTTTAAGAGGGGAAATCATCAAGTACTTGCTTTTCTGTTAGCCTCTCTACATGCATTTGCTTGTACTGTGTGTGAAAGCAGGAGGATCAACATTTCTTAATCTGCATAGACCAAGGAGAGAAGGAAGTGATGCTTTGCAGATGGAAGCTAAGCTTCAGCAGGATCAATTCACACTGGAAATTAGCAGTTTGTGTAAGAACTGAATCCTACTCCCCAAGACCAATTCTGCCATTCAATAAGAAGCATTCCATGGCTCTCAGATATGAGTACATAAGGTTTTCTGGATCTGTGGTGCATGCAGAGAGAGTGCTTTGCTACAATTCATAGACATATCTTTCTGAAGAATTGTTGTGCTACAAGACCCATGGATTCTGCTGATGCTGTTAGGAACACAAAGATACTTGATGAATCTATAAAACTGTGGTGGCTCCCACATAAAATTTTGCAAAGCTGAGAGATGGTTTAGATAAAAACATCTCAATTATTAGCAGAGGGTGTAGCTGCACCATGTTACATAGGGTTGCAGTAAGTGGATCCAGCTAGTCTCTGCATCTGGATGATGCAGAGACTAGCTTAGAACTTTCTGGAAAAATTAGTTATCTTGCTAAAAACCCAAAGGTCTTTAAAAATACATTTACCCCAAAAGTTTGCTACTCAATTTTTCAAAGAATGCTCTCAAGTCAGCTCATTTCACTTTCTTACAGTTAGGAAAAATCCAGAAAACTACAGATTTACTTTGCAGAAAAACACTATCTGAATTACAAAGAAAAAAATTTGTTTGATGGAAACTATGTTTTCCCAGATTTTGTTTCTTAGTATTTTTAGGATTTTGCCCCCTAGATAAATTCAATAGAAAAATTTTTTTTGTCTCACTGCTATCAAAAGATGAAAAATTATCTCAAACATAACAGTTTATTAATCAAATCTAAAACTCTGATAACCAAAATGAAAGTTCTCTGGAATCTTGCTGACCATTAGATTCCCTTGAAAATTGAGCAATTAGCAATTAAGCAATTAGCTACAAGACTGAAGAAGCTTCTGCAAGGTTACCCTATAAAGAGAGTTTATGTAATATAAAAAAAATCCTAGAAGAGTAAGCTCAAGTACTGTGATTGCATATCATGTTAGAAATGCAAATTTTATCCAACTTTTGCCATTCATTTCTCCTTATGCCCAGTGAGAGAGAGAGAGAGAAGGAAAGCTTAATTCAAAAATCTACACTTACCAGTGAAGGAATTGTTATGTAATATGGGTTCCATTTTCTGGATTTTCAGTCAGCCACAAATTTTACTTTCACAGGGAACATGTAATATGACTACCTTTTTTATGCAGGTATGGCTTAAGCTTTTTACCTGATTTTGTCAATTGTTACATGCATAGTGTGTTTTATAAAGAGCACCCAAATATTTATAAAATCAATATACTACAATGAGCTGTCTTCAGTAATGCAATCTTAATTTCAGTCCAGAATTTCCATAATGCATTCAGCACAACTAATAAGAATCCATAACAGACTGACATTTTTCATTTTACCCTTAAAATATATGTGTAACATTATAACAGTACTGATAGACTTTTAAGATCTCAGGGAGCATTCATTAAGATACTCCTAATTAAGTACCTACAGGCTAAAAAAAAATACCACAATGAAAATTAGAGTGAAATGGGAATAGCAAAAACATATTTTAAGCCATTATAGAATGCTTGGTGATGGAAACAATTTCAACAGACTAAAAGGGGATTACTTCAAGGGTTTAATAATTTTCTAAATAGTATTCTGGAATGACAGTGGGAAATATTTTCTACCAGTACTTATTTTGTCACTTATTTATTCAAAGTCTTTACCACAGGAAAAAAAAAAAAAAAAAAGTCAGGGTCTACCTCATTTTTCTTGTTAAAAGGCCCTGTTTTATACAAGACTAAGCATTTACCAAGACTTCATTGACATGATAGAAAATGGGGCATTTCTGGGTTAATTGTAGAACAGAATGCTGGAGTTCCAATGTATTGGAATATTTTACCTGAGTTACAGTCATCTTTAACATAGGAATATATGTTACTGGTCATCAAACTAATTTTTGCTTGATACAAAGATGTTTAAAATTCAAATTTCAATTAGCATTTTGTATAAAGCTGTCCAGCATGTACTACAGGTAGGAGTTGTGGACAGCAGCAATAGAAGTTTCCATTTAAAATACTGTTAAGGCATAGTAAAAATTTCTATTGATTGTCATTCTTCTTGTAAAGAATTAACAAACAGGAACTATTCTAAGCTTGGGAACAATGATCCACTGCAGGTGAGTGATTGAATCACTGCAAAACCCTGGAAAACTTCTGAAAAAAAGGGTCGAAATTGAAAGGTTAAATGCATATTTAAGGAACAGGTAATCACCTAAAATCTCAGTAATTCAAGATCAGAGAAAGTACCAGATGGCATCAGTATAATCTCACTGGAGAAAGTTCATCATTTAAGTCAACTGGGGAAAATGTTGCTGAAAATACAGTTTTAATCTATTGCCTTTAGCATAGTAGATGCTGAGGGAAAAAAGAAAGGTCAATTCAATGGTTCATAAAGCAATTATTTCCCCCTAAAATATTTTCTAAAATAATACACATAGTGACAACCAAAGGGAGTCACCACTAGGAAAATCCGAATGTTTTCCTACTTTGCAAAGTGATATCAAAACCACCAGGCCACCAGGCTGCCCTCAGAGGAATGGCTCTCATGATAAGCAGCTGTTTCCCAGTGCAAAATGTCTTGGAAAGACCAAGATATTGGATATACACTTGACATAGCTTGATATGAACAAAATTTCAAATATAGCATACTGCATTTCAAAATGAGATAAAATGGCCTCAAGACAAAGGATTCAGCAAAAATTGGTAAAAAAGAACAGCTACTTGCTGAGGGTTCCAAGTCATCTCACGAATTGCAGGTGGAACCAACACACCTGTGCCAAATCTCTAGATTCCTGTTGAGTGAGAGGCAACTAAGAATTATGTATGCAGCACCTCCAGCCCACCTTACATTTAGCACACCAAACATACTCTTTTGAAAGTAACAATTAAATGATAAACAATTTATGATGTTTTCAAAAAACATACCATTTTAAAGGTAAAGGCCTTAAATACAGAATCTCTTCTGAAATGTAAATTTTGTCAAAACTTTTGGAAACTGAAAAGAAATACTTTGTCTTCTGTGAAACTCATCTGCACTGTTTTCTTTTGCTGTCATTCATGGTCAAGCTGATTCCCAATGAAGACCCTATGACAACTCAGGTGAAAATTATCTAAATGGCTGCTGTAAGAATTAAACTATTGCACTCAGAATGCAGGTTCTAAGTATTCAAGTGCAAGAAAAATGGGAATCAACTACAGCAAATTCAGAAACATGATATGTTTGAGAGAAAATCTTTAGAAAAAAAGCTTAAGGAGTCCATACAAACTGCACCAAAATTCTTAATAAACTCTCATTGAATTTTTAGGTTTTGGAATAAGCCCAAGAAGAGTTGTCTATGTATATTGCTCTCCTATCAAATTAAGAAGGACACAACAAATATTTATAGTTAAACAGAAGGCATAAATGCCCAAGGATAAAGAAATGTTTATTTGGTAGAACTATAACTAGCATATTTACTCTGGCCATTAATTATGAATCATTCTGTGCCCTACAAAACTGTTAATTTAGGTTGTCACCTTCAAAGGGTACTGTAGGAGTCTGAACCCCAGCAGAAACTGGACTATTTATATTGAACTAAGTGACTGGCATTATTTTTTTGAGTCAATATCTATAACACTAGGAAGATGAACTTCCATACAAGCATAAAATAAATTCAAGATTAAATAAATAACAGGATGAACATTGAAAATATCATCCCTAAATATATCCTGAAAATTCAAATAGTTGGCCTTGAAGCATATAAACTAAATGAGGACTCAAAGCCTGAACATTAGGAGAAAAAGATAGGATATGCACTGTAATTACAGTCTTGGGTTAGCTAACACCCTGCCTCTGTCCTAAAGTTAGTAGTTTTCTGGATCTTCAGAGGTCCTCCAGTTTGATATAGCAAAGATGTTCATGCTTCTAAGTGAATTTTAAAGTCTCAGAATTCCTGTGAGGCTTTTATGCATAAGGCAATGAGGTACAGGTTAAATGACTTACTGATATACAGGGAATAGTTGATCAATCTGGAAAAGAAAAATTCTTCTTAGAAGTACCACTCCAGTGTTTTAAGCATCAGTCCTATAGCCCTCAAATTTTCTAATTAACCCCCATTCCTACTGGTGTTTTGGGGCATGCAGCTTTACAGATGACTTTGACATGATCAAATAGTTTTCAATATTCAGAAATCCTTTTGCTCAGCCATAGTTTCCAAGTTGATCTGCTTGAAAGCCCTAGAAAGTTCTGCTGGTTACAGCAGTTATACCCACCTGAAGCCAAAGAGGAGTAAGATTCTGAGTTCAGTTATTAATAAAAAGGAAATTAAATACTGGAGGCCTTACCTTTAGGAAAATTATCTCTGCAGGATTCAAATGAAAAGAATAAAATCTTGAGCACAGAAACACAAGGGGTTTGAAAATCACAGCTTAATATATATTCTTCGTTTACCTCCTGCTTCTGGAGCTGTCGGGAGAATGTAGTAGCATATAAAAATGTCACCACTGCCAAAACAACCAATATGATATCATAGAAGATTAAATACTTAGCAAAGAAAAAATTATGTGAGATAGGTGAACTCTAAAAGGAAAATAAAAGCAAGAAATGATCCTGGTTCTGCATAACACTCCAGTAATTTGACTTACAGAAAAGAATGTTACAAAAGGTAAATGCTTTATCTACCCTTTATCTACAAAAGGGTAGATATTCCTGCAAATAATATTTCAATAAAGTTAAACATGAAGTTACTGCTTTTAAATGCTCATGACTTTGAATGGACTTTTATTTGTAATACAAATTCATTAAAATTTTCAGGTGTAGCATAATCATACTTCAGGCTCCATTAATTATTTATTTTCATGCTTCATTACTCTTACAAGAAACTGAAGAATTACAAAAATGGTGCTTGTTTAGTAATGGCCTTTAGATTCATTGTGGGAGATTCTAGTTGGGTTTTTTTTTGTCTTTCTTTCATTAAAGAACAGAACAATATTGGTAAAAAAGAGCAGTGGTGCTACTCATCCTAAAGTACCTGCCATCATTCAGAATAAAGCTCTTCTACAGTCAATGGGAGGTGATTTCTCACTGTAGAATTGCACACTAATAATGCAGAACTAAAGGGTTTCTAATACTAGCACAGAACTGTTTAAGCAGTTCTGCCAGAATGAGGTTAAAAGGAGTTTTGTCACACCACTAGTAATGAGGTAACTATGGACTGGTTTAGAACACAACATGATTTCTAACCCAGTAGCAGAATTGTGAATGAGCTTGTGTAAGAGGGTGACTGGCTTGTAAATGTAATTTATTTTTTACTTTAAAAGGATGGGCAAAAACCACAGAAGAAAGGTAAAAAAGCAGAGAAGAGGAAGATGAATGAAGAGGAATTATTGTTTCAACTAACTCTACTGCTGTTCTAACTGTTCTGAAGCTGTAACAAAATCTGCCTCCTTTATCAGTTATGAAAAAACTCAACAAACTAAGAACAGTTATGAACTCAGGTGGTCTTTGGAAGAAGTGTGTTTGGGGCTACCAGTGCTTGTTTTAGGAATATCTAGAACTGTGGGTTCCAGGTGGGATAAGAGGACCCAAGTGGCTGCACAAGAAAATCCACTGGGGTGCAGGAGGAAAATATTCTTTGTACCAGGAATAGATAAAATAAAAAAATATTTTTAAAATAGTGTTTGTTTCATCTTTATCTCATTCACTTTCTAATTTTGTCTTTTTATATATTTTACAGCATACAGAATGTTTTATTACAGTAGCATTCATACATAAGTTATACATTCATAAATATACATGGATTGGCTGTGCCTATTCCAAAATTTTTACTGACAGAGGTGTGCAATCAAAAAGGGTTTGGAGACCACCAGCCTAGAACACTTAATGCTGGAGGCCCATTCCAACAAGAAAATAATGAACAATAGGATGCAGTCCAAAATCTGATCAAGGATGGTTGAACAAGTAAACTTAGTGACATAAGGTTTAACAGACTGTGATCCAAAACACAACACAACAAAAAACCAAAACACAGCAACACAAAACAAAATGCAACAGCCCCTTAAGACACACTCAGCACAAGGAATTCTACAACTGTTATGTCAAGCATAAAAGCAGCTTTTTAAATATAAAAGGGACTTTAGCAAAGTAAAGTGTGTAATGGAGAAGGTAGAAAATATCATGAAGAAAAATAAAATCAATTAACAAAACCTCAAATAAAAAAAAATTATCAAAAATCTTACAGAAAAATAAAAGAGGATGCAAATTATGATGAGCTAAACAAAAACCCAGCAAAAATAGGAAAAAATGGAGGAAAGAGTAAAAGAGACTAAAGATGGATAGCACAATAAGAGTGAAAGAGAAAGGGGTGGGGGCCATTCTCACAGACATCTACATCCATCTTGATTGGTGGGCTCCAAAACTCATGGCAATCCAAAAGGATTTGAGCAATTGCCTACTAATTTTTAGTTTGGGGGAGATGGGGAGGGAAGAGCAAACTAAAGAGGTGCTCATAGGGACCCCTCAACACTCTAATTCCCAGTGTACTTCTCTCAAATCCTCCTGGGACTCAGCACCACAGACACAGCCTGGACACGTTGGTACCCTGTGGGTGTGTAACTGGATGTGCAGCCCAAGTGACATGAAGAGCCAACTAGCTGACACTGCAGTACTCCCAGAATGTACCTGCTAGGCTTGAGCAGTAACTTGAAGATGTTTGTACGTTGAAGGCTCCATTTTACCAGTCAGTACAATCACTGTTGGAAGCCACACAGTAACATTTATGATTGAGAAGGTAATCTAATTGCAACATTGATTTTTAGAAAGTGCATTTCTATGCAGAACAAAAAGTAACCACATATAGATACTTCAAAATCAGCTTTCAACAAAAAAAATCTGATTTTTCAGAAGTTTTTCTCAATTCCATTTCATTATTGTTGAGCTATAAAAGAGGGAGAAAAGAGAAAATATCCGAGTCATTCTGTCTGTGATAAATAAATTAAACAAAAAATATGCTTTCATTCCAGCATTTAGAACCTGACCTACAGTGAGTCCATCACATGAACCACATACTGAGTTTAGGGTTTCAGTTTGGGTGCATTTATTTCTCTTATTTTTAATATCAAAAACATGTACTGTGCCCAATCTAAATTTCATATTTCCACCTTTTATATTAACACGAATGGCAGATGAATGTTTAATGTCTAAGTTTTATCTGTCTGCTCTGCCCTAGCAGAATTCACAGCTCCCATGTTAATACACAGGGGAAGTTAAATGTTTCAGAGAACAGAATCAGCAAAAACTCCCAGTGAATCACCTCAGTCAGCATTGTGTTTTCTCTGATCCTATCCTCTAAAATATTAAATTTCTCCTGTGTATCATCACCCAGTTCAGCATAAGATGATGCTTGAAGGTTGAGGATAAATGAGGACAAGGGTATTTCTGAAATACCATTCATCTTCAAAGCTTAGATGCTTTTTTTTGCCAGTCTGGATTCACAGCCTGAAACCACTTTCTGGAAAAAATGCATCAGTTATGGCCAACTTTATTTTGGCTTTATGATTGCAGTAGCTTATTCATAAACAGCATATGTAATCCTTTTGTGTTCCTATTGAGGTAGAAATACGTATCACTACCTCCCAGAAATATGTTCAAGGCAGTTCCAGGCAAAGGCTATTACAAGAGTAACTATGCATAGCTATGCACAGAATTGAATCTCTCCCTATACCTATTCCCTAATGATTAGGTGCATCCTCAAAAAGAGGTAATGAGATATTGGGGGTTGGGGGGATTGGGGGTTGGGGATTTCTCTATCCTTCCCTTTCAGTACTTAACAAGGAACTGCATTACATAAATTCTGTAAACTGACCTTGGAGATGATTCTCTAAACTGTAGGCTGGAGAAGGCAGACTCTGGTTTCCTCAGACATTTTGCTGTAACTTTCTTCACCCCAGACTTTTCCCTGCAAAACAAGATGATACATTAATCTCCACATATGAAAAGCTCTGGAATAGGAAAGCTCTGGAAGAGATTTGATTGAAATTAAAGGCCAAAGCATTTCCCCCCCTAGCACATCCCTGTAGTACCTGGAGGGATACCAAAACCCCTGCTGAAGAAAACATATGCGGTCATTTAACTTCTACTTCATCAGTAACTGTAAGAGAAACATTCCTGAATTCAGGTTCTTGGCTTTGCAAGCATGATATACTTTCACTGAATTGTTTTTCCACAAAGGTTTCAGGGAGATTAAAAAAAGGAAGCTGAAATTCAGAAGTGACATCCTATAACACTGTAATGCTTTTTCCCCAGCAAAGCTGGTGTCTTTACTTTCACCAATATTACCCTCACAGGAGTAACAGGTTTCCACAAACATGTTGGAGACAAGTATCATTCCTGGGTGCACTGTTTTCCTCTAAGTCTTTCAGCAACACCTCATCAACCCTATAACCTCATTCTTACTCATATTCAAGTCTATCTCCTCAGTAAAACCTTGGCTGCTCTGTCCTCCTGCCTTCAATCTTTTCTAACTATAGGTTTTGACACCTAGTTCAAAACATGAGAAATGCACATATATCTACCTTTTCCAAATAAGCTACCTTCTCCTAGTACAAGGTATCATTACTTGTTTTCAAAACCATAGCTTCCATTTTGTATTCTGGATTGTTAAAGTTTCTGTGACATGCTCAAGAAAAATTCACACTGTTAAAAACTGGGAAAAGGTTGTTTAGACCTGAAAAGCAGGGATTAACAGAGTAAACTATGAAATCCAACAGCCTACATTTGCAAGCTTGTGTGCTGCAGAGCTGTTCTCCTCTGCCTAGCACAGGAGCTTGCCATTGCATGCATTCTGAGCATGCTGCCTCCCCAGACACGCGCCCTTCAGCAACGCTTCGCTTAATTCATCAGGTCCTGTTAAAGCTGTGAGAGGAGAGAGGAATCCATGGAGGGCACACAAGGCTATGCCTATGGGCCAGCCAAGAAACACCAGCACAATGAGGCAAAATAATCTCCACAGTAAGCAGTTGCAGTCTGCCATCTGAAAGCACTGACATGGAAAAGAAGGGTTAATCTTGACTGCAAGTGGATATAGAGATACATAGATAGAAATTTTTTGTTAGATTTTTTTCTTTTTTTTTTTTGAGGGAGAGAGAGAAAGATTTTCAGCCAAGAAAATCCAAGATTTTGAGCCAAGAGTCTCTTTCCTCTATTTAACAAAAGTCTAATTTAAAAAATACCAATTCACACATGCCTCCTGGGGTTTCTTCCTGAGGAAGAAAGGAAAATACCAGATTCACTTTAATGAGCAGCATTCTAGAATAGAACAACTTAGATTCAAACTTTTAACACAGCTCTACAGAGATAAGTTTCAATGTCCCTTCAATGCATGATAAAATATGGCTATAGGTAAAGAATAAAATAAATGTTTGGAAGATAATACATTTGAAATATAATACATTAATACAATCCCAAAAGTCAGACTATGGCTAGTCCATAAAGCTGCAGAATATCTCAGGTTGACAACGTCTTATTTTCTGGCTGAATGAGGAATAGGGTGCACACAACTAGTAGCAGGTTAATTGAGTTTACATATCTGCTGGTTCTTTTCATTATCACCTACTCCCTGTGATGAGCTTTGAGACTATGTGCTTTATTTAACAGATCCATCAAGCCTATTATCCACCAAGACTATTAACAGCTATCTCCCCAATGACTGAGATGTGTTGTGAGCTGTCAGAGTATTTTATTTCTGCCTTGCTCATTCTTTCAGCAGGCTGGAAAATTGCAGATATATTTATAAGTAGGATAACACCACACAATCAAAAACACAACCTGCCATTTTCTCATGGTCTTGTGAGAGGTCTAGCAACTAAATAAACCTAGAAAAAGGATGCAATGGAAAAATAAATAATCATATCTAAAATACTGAGACATTTCTCAATGTTTCATTTTTAATAATTAATAATTGAGATTTTGTGGTAAAAATACGAACTTCTTAGGACATTCTTTTAACATTAGAATCCAAGAACTCTATGCACTCTTGTTTACAAGATGACTGCTGTTAACTAGTTATATATACAAGGTGATAAAGGATTAAACACCAAGGAGAGAGAAAGAGAAGGAGAAGGTGGGGTAGTAAAAAGCAGTATTACTCAGCCTAGTGAGAGATCAGTGGATGTGGTATGGTATTATTGACTTAAACACTTTAGTCCAATTCAGACTTTAATGAAATACATGAACAATGCACAGGAGGCACCTCTTTAAAATCATGGCAGTGTAAACAATGACATGAAAAATAACAGTATGGGCAACATATACAGTTCCATTTCTTCAGACAAGTTCTCTTTACGAAGCATTTAAAGTATGGCCAGAAAGGATGTTTTCTTGAACAGTATACCTTTACCTAGAGAGTGTTGCTCGCAGACTGCTAATGAAAATGGATCAGAGAAGGGCTCAAGGAGAGGAAGGTGTGAATTAACTAGCTGAATTCTTACTGCTTCATAATATCATACTGTAAAGTACACAATTTTTTCAGTTATGAGTAAGAGCAGAAAAATATATGGAAAACAGCCTTCCTCACCTTTACAGCACAGCTTTATGGCTTTTAAAATGATCCAAGTTTCTCCAGTGAGCACTCACCAAATCAGGAAACCAAGGTGAACACAATGTTTGACACGAGCCCGGGTCCTCTTGTCACCTGAACACAGCCAACCACACTGTAGCCAAAACATGGTCATGCCCACAGCAACAGATGTGGTCTCATCAAATGGCTCCTGCCTCAGGAGGGCTGCAAGGAATGGAGGGATTTCTGCAGACAGCAAATGTCTCTTGGGAACTGAGGCACTCCTAAGCCTGACATTCCCCAACACCCACACCTGTAAACCTACAACCACGGCAGAAAGTCTTTGTGCTGGCTCATGGAATCCCAGCTGGTGGCCAGGCCATCCGGAGCTGCCGGGCAAGGACAGAAGTGTGTAGAAGTCACCAGCATCAGACAGAGACTGCACATCCCAAGAGGCATTGTTGGCTGCCCTGGTAAGGCCCTTGTGTGTCACCTACTCTGAAGAGATGAAGGTGCAGCTTCCAGCCTCAGCCATGGTTTGGCAGATGCATTTTAGTGAATACAGTAAGCTTCTCCTGATCTCAGCTACAAAAACATGAGGCAGGGAACCTAAAGACAGACAGTAATGCATGGGCATGCCTTGTTTTGATTAGTGAAAACCTTTGGAGGAGAGACATGGCACCTGGAGATACTAAAAATTAGTACCTCCATTCCTTCCATGACAGGAATAGAAAAATAAGGAGGGCTAGAAAAGTTTCGCAGTAATCTTACGGAGATCCACTGAGCACTGGGAAAGAGTGTATTCTTCATGTCATCCATATGGCATGAAGCTGAATCAGGGGAGGTTTGGACTGGATATCAGGAAAGGTTCTGCACCCAGAGGGTGTTTGGGCACTGGAACAGCTCCCCAGGGCAGTGGTCACAGCACCAGCCTGACAGAGCTCAAGAAGCATTTGGAAAATGCTCTCAGGCACAAGGTGTGACTCCTGGGGTGTCCTGTGCAGGGCCAGGAGCTGGACTTGATGATCCTTGTGGGACACTTTCAACCCAAAATATTCTGCGTTTCTGTGATTTTGGTACAGGCATACCAAAGAAACAGGAAACAAACAGGGAGGAAAACGTGTCCCAAAACTGCTATGCGAAAGTTTCTGCTTATATTCAGTATAGAAGCACTTCCTCAAATCCTCCAATTTCCTTAATTTTGTCTGTGCCATCATTTTGCAAGATGACAAGAACAGTCTATGATTTCCAGGGAATGTTCAATGTGTGTTTCTGTTGGCACATTTGGTAATTTTTTTAAAGGCATTTAACAAATGCTGTTGTATAGATAGCTTTTTATAATTCAACTATGCTTATGCTTCAGAAAATTTTGTTAAAATCCACTTACACTATATTTCACATCAGAGTGAAATGCTGTAAGATATTCTAAGTAACTTTCTTCTTGTGGAGCTATCTCAAAGAAAGTCACTGCCACAAAATGTGTTGAACATTTAGTTTAACAAAACACCTTATAGTCAATGTAAATATATGTTGATTTGAACTATGTAAACTTTTTTTTTTTTCACAGTGTATATGAAAAAGTTGGGTTTTTTCATAAATATATTTCATCACAGAAGTTGTTAAACAAATATTTTGGTTGAAAGTCTAAGTATATGGATATCATTATATTCACAGTTAAAATGCTGCTGGCAGGCCTGAGAGCTTGCCAGCTGAAATTTTAAACACACAGTCAACTTAATCAAAAGAACAAATTCAAATAAAGAAACTCACAGGACATAGCAAAATAGTGGCACTATATCTTCAGTCTCATATTTCTGAACTGGTCCTTAACATTACTTGGAGGTGGTTTGGTTTGTTTCTTCCAATAGAAAACAAAAAAAAATCTTTACTCTGAACATGTACCCACAGAAATAATAGTGGATAACAGTGCTTAATTTCTGATTGCATTTCCTAAAAAAACTAGTTAAATAACTAATTAAATGTCTTCAAACATCTCACTTATGAATATATTCAAGATGTCCCAAATCTGGCTTCAAGCTAGAACAAGACAAGAAAGAACGGTCTTTCTTTTTCCATTGTGTGAGGGGCTTCCCTATTTTAGGCAGATTTTAAAGGGTATCTGAAATGGTGATAGTCCAAAAAATTCAATGAAAACATTATGAACACATTCAAGCCTTTTCTCAGAATTACCCAGGACTGTTTTGAATAATTGTTCCTTGTCTTGAGAACAATCCTTCTTTTTCATGATAATTTCTCAGAGGCTCACCTTGCTCTCCCAAATGCAAGTGAAGCTTATGTCTTTCCCCTCAACTGTGTGTTGAATGTGGCCACATCTAGACTGCAAAAAGCTGCAAAACTCATTCAGCAAAGCTTCCAAGCTGAGAAGAAGCTCCTATCAACAGCAAATTGAGGCAAAAGGCAGAGGGTAGGGGAAGATTCCCACTAAGGCTTTTCCGGTTGACTTGAGGGAGAGAGCTTGGCTGTGCAGGCATCAGTGTGAGAACAGTCACAAACACAGTTGCCTCTTTGCTTCTCAGAGAAAGGTAGCCAAAGGTGGAGACAGGTGCCAACTGGGAAAATATTTTATCAAAGCAGATGTATTTGTAGCTCATTTAAAAGATCTTGCCAGAAGGAACACGGAGCTGTTGTTGCATTCATAAATTAAAGCTAAACCACTGAGGTACATTTTTAGCTTATTGCTACACATTACTGAGTATCTCCTCACACCATGCTCATGGCATATTATGCACCCCTGATCTAATGGCCTCACCACTTTATACCTATTGCCTCCCATGTCCCAGAGACTAGCAGTCGTGCCATCCCTTACTCAAAAGTTCGGGCAGCATTTTTTAGGACAAATTTATATGTGTGAATATTTAGCATCTTTAGCTAAGGTCTAGGAGAATCAAGATAAATACTCCTGAATCAAACCCTCATTAGCCTGGGTGAAACACACTTTCCTCTAGTACTCTCCTTTGCTGGCAGAATTCAGAAATGTAAGAGAGGGATTGCCCTCTCCACACTTCCTCCTCCAAGGTAGAATAGCATTAGCAATAACAATAAATTGCATTGGCCCTTTATTCCACTGTATTCATTTTGGAACACCGTAAGGCATCATTTCTAAATGAAATAAAATAATTCCAGAGATAATAATTTTAAATTTTCAGGACAAACTCTTCTGTATTTTTTAAATTCAAAGGCTTTTTGCATATTTACATAGGAAGAAAGCATGGGTACATAATCTCAGTTCCTTATAATGAAATAATATAAAAAATCTGGTTTAAACAAATAATTTAAAAAATAGGCATTACCTTACATAAATTCTCAGGCTTCATACTGACAAAACTAAGCACATTTGTGATTATAGTAAGAGATTCTCTTTAGAATCAGCTCAATATAAATTTACCACTATACAAGGTATCCATGTGTGCTTGCACTGATATTCGTGTTTCAGTAGATAAAATTTAAAATATTATACCTGCTGTGTTTGCTCAGTATTTGTTTCCAATTTATAATGATTGTTTCATCTCAGAGTTACAGGAAGGTACTGAGCACCAAGATGAGTCAGGAGCAGCAGCTGTCCTCAGTGTCTCATCTCATTACGCAGTTCAGACTGACAGAACGCCAGTGGGTGAGCACTGCAGGAGCAGGGAGCACTCTAGGACAGCTGTCCCATCACTGAAGTATCTGTGTATGCAGGAGCAAGATTAGTTCATAGAACATTAGAGATCAAATGAGATAAAGAACTGAGCCTGTGAAAATTTCTTAACATTTCTTAGCTCTGAGTAAAACTAGCAGGTGCCTGAAACATGGACAGTCTGGACAAGGAAAGAAACAGTATGATACTACGTCTTTCACCAGGACAGGAAAGCAGGGCATTGAGGACAATCCCAATAGCTGAACTTTATGCAGAGTGAATCGCTCACTTCTGCACAGAGGTCGGTCAGTTTTCAAAACTGAAACTCAAGTGGTAGCACAGGAATGGTTCAACATCCAAACTTACTTGATCAGAGCTGGTCACAGTTTCATATTTTCATTTTGCGTGAAACTCCAAATTTTAAATTCCCTTCAGTGCCAATTGGATCAACAAACAAAACAAAACAATGGAAATTTTAAACTATCAAATGCGTTGGGGTGTTTTTCTGGTGTGGGTGTTTTTCGTTTGATTGGTTGATTTTTATTTTTTTTTTGGTTGGTTTTGGTGGTTTTTTAATACTGCACATTTTACTGTCTATTTCATCCCTTGGCTTCCTAAATATGTATAATTCATGTAAGGGAAAAGTACATTACTAAAGGCAAGTGAGTGAACAGGTTTTATTTGTTGTTTATTTTTAAATAAGCAACCAAAAAATTGCAACATTAATGTAAACATTTTGGGAAAAGCATTGCTTTGGGAAAATTGTCATCACATCTAGAATCACATTATTTTCTAAAACGACATTCCACAGAAGTTTCCAAATGATGTAACTTATTTTCTCTTTGAAAACCCAGAGTTCATCACTTAAAGCTTATGTAAATTGCATCTGTTGCAACAGTTTAGATACAAAGTTGTAATACAGAGTTGAACTGGATGTCATGGGTTCTTGCCTTGCTCTGCACAGAATTTTTCACTACTACACAGTAACAGCAGTAAGAAAATCCAGATCAATACACAGTAGGCTGCAAAATAAGAAGACAAAATTTTCATGAAGAAAAATATGTAGCATTAACCTCTAGAATCTGTATGAAACCACAAAACTCCTAATAGACAGTTTCAATAAATATTTTAATCAAAGACTAGTAATTTTCAGTGTATTTTTGTCATATGCAAAACCATTATCTTTTCTGATCATAAATTAAGTCTTTATTAGATTTAATACAGAGCTATACAGAGGCAATATTTGGATTTGCATGAGTTCTCTTCAAACTTAGATCATACATTACATTGCATATACACATACAGTGCAGCAGTTTTCTGTGTAACTCTGCTCACATTTCCAGGGGTTGTCAGTGACAGGGAGCAAAACAACTTTTCCGCAGTTGGGCTTTCCCACATCCCGGTTAGTCCTGTGTTCCTGTATGTGTCCTCAGCAGAGGAGGATTATCAGTGAGTAGATTTCTCCCCTCTCTGACTCAGCTTGCAAAACACCATCTCATTTTAGAAAACAGGGTATTGCCCAATAGGACATGACTGCTGCTGCCAAAAATCGCTCTGAAAAAATAGGGCAAGCCGAAACTTCAGTGGCTTATGGTCAGAAACCGAATCTTTGTGCCTCTATACTGAGCTTCTCCCTATCCACTTCTGCTGCCCCTGAACTACTTCCTTTCTTCCTTTACAGTAGTTAAGATACGTTCTGTCCCTAACAACTGTCCCATCTAAAAATAAGTGCTCTTGACACACAAGAGATGTCAGACTAGCACAGCAGGATGCTGAAGCGTCTCTAGATGCGTAGCAGGGCTTCTCTTACAGTGGGTTGCAGCAATTTAGGAATTCACACTTGATAAATGCAATAAGGGCGGCATCTTTTTATCTCTTGCAAATGGTGCCAGGACTGATATATTCCTGATCCTTATATGGCAATCCAGCTTGCTTCTTTTATGATGTTCTCTGGATTCACAAAATTTTAATGTTTGATTAAGTAAACATGCACTGTTCTTGTATATAACTTTTTCACTGACATCTATAGGTGAACTTTGTAATTGTCAGCAGCCAGCTCAACTTTTTGTTTGGGTCCACATTTTCTTAAAACATACTAGTACAGAAACATACTCTGCTCTGATAGTGTTTCTAAAGCAGAAAGATAATGCCTGAACTCTGGAAAGTTTCTTACCTAGAGCTGAAAGAAATCCTCTTCAGCTTCTTTTTGAATCTTGTTTTCCAGATATAGTGGTACAGCAACAGACTACTCTGTATTACACTTAATTAATGCTATTATTCGATTCAAATATCCTTGCCCTTTGACCCTTTTTCAAGGTGAGTGAAAATCATAATGGAAGCTAAATGAAACACACTATCTTTCTTAATAGCAACATATTACATTATCACTTATATCAGTTAGATTAAGTCATAAAAACAGCTTCCAAAACTCCCACAGAAATATTCATTTTTGACTGATTGTCTCTCCTGAGAGGATTACCATGTTTGGCAAAGGTGACTATGCTGTCATATATCTTTACAGCACTCACAGCTTCTTGACTGCTGTGGACTGTGATTCATTTGCAACCAGGACATTCACTTTTGTTTGCTTGCTACAAGATTTCAAGTGTTACCTACTTCTTGTTTCAGTAGAATTGTATGTCACCATGTTTATCCAGCATGTGATCATCACCACCTCTAGGTCTTCTTTTAAAAGAAATCAGTGGTATCAGAAAACTGGTCTCTCTTGTCCTGTCAGCAAAGCCATTCTGTTAAAAAAAACCTTAACTTCTACTCCTAGTGAGAATACTTTTCTTCAGGATTCATAGCGTTTTACATTCCAGGAAATGGCAAGGTCCATTCCAACAAGGGAAACTGCCAGTGCTTGCTTCCCCTCTGAAAGGAAGTCAGGTCCTACTTTAGCAAACCCACAGAGCAGTATTTGGTATCCACTACTAAAGCAAATACAATGTAGGTTACCAAAAAGTAACAGCCTTATCTTTAGAAGTTTATTTTATATTATTTTATTTAATATTACAAAGTATAAATATTGTATGTCTTACATTTATTACTGTAAACTGCTTATTGAGACCTGCAGCTTATCCCTTCTTTTCCCCTTGGCAAAATTGCTCCTGACTGCCCCACCACCTTTGCCAAGCCCTTTCAAAGTCTACACAGACTAAAGCAAAAGTAAACCATGCTCTGAGAGTGTTACCAAGGCATTTTCTTTGAAAACACTGAAGCCTGCATTACTGCATTATTTCATTCACAGATGGAAAATGGCCTGTATTTATAGAGCATTATCTCAGCTACATATGGATGACAGAACCCAAAGTAAATTGCTCTTTACCTGTCTTTTTCTGGCTATTACAGAAATGAGCAGGACATTGCCTTACAGTATCATTTTTACATTAGCACCACATCAGCATCCAAGGGTTGAGCTGTTTCTAAACCAGTCTCTAAGCAAGTTTGGAAAGTAGTAACTAAGATGTTTCACAGGCTCGGTGTAAGAGGAAAATGAGGCAATTAAGGGCTGGCTAAATAAATATGAAGAAAAACCACTAATAGCTCTTTAGTTTCACTCAAATGTCCTTAATGGATTTCCTATTATACAGCTTCGGAACAATAAAATAAAGCAATTTTACATACTTTCCTCTAGTTCATACCCTTAGAGGATCCTGTCCTCAGAAAGATTTTAATTTTGTTCACTTGGTTTTCATGCACTGCTATAGTAATTCTTTGTAATAATGTTTAAAAATAATTTTTTAAAAGCTATTTTAACAATGATTTTGTTCATTTAAAGACTCTGTCTTTTTAAAGTAATTAAATTTGTGTGCATTTAAAAAAAATTCAATACATTCAGTTTAACAACTGGATAATGTCGTTCACTAGAATAGAGATGCTAAATCCTAAGAAAATATTGCCATTGGAAAACAAACCACGTAGATCAAAATTACAGTTTTAGATTCCTTCACTTCTCCCACCTACTCTTTCTTGAAAGAAAATGTAAATCGATCATGAAAAACTATTTTGGTGGAACAGTCAAAGTTCATCCTTTACCAAAAATTAAAAACAGAACTAAAAAGCTTTGGAAGTAAAAGGCCCCAAATCTGACTTCACACCCCAAATCAATGCCTCAAGAACTTTCCAACCACTGCTAGAACGAAGGCACAATTTCCCCAAATTCCTGAAAATGTTATTCTCCTACCACCATCATGTTTCTGAAAAAAGTCAAGTTTAACAGGTGGAAGATGACCTTAAGGATAATGAATGACCTGCTCTGGTCACATTATCTCAACAAAACCTTCCATTTTTTTTACAGGTGGTGCTTGGTGCCTCAGAAAGCTGCATGTTAAAGCTGTCAAACTTCTACAACAGTTTGCAGTTCAGCTGCCTCTTCCTGCACTTGAGCCAGAAACAACCTCCATTCCAACTCCACTCACGATTTTAGGGCAACACTGAGGAATATCTAGGACAAGTCTATACTTGGCTGCTGCTCTGCAAGAACGGAGCCAAAGTGACCAGACACACCTGGGGCCTGCACACAGAGCACAGCATCCCACAGCCAGGCGTGGACACTGCTCACTGCAAACTGCACAACTCAAAAGGACTCTGCTTCCAGCTTTGGGTGCTCCTTAAAGAGTCATTCTGTCCTAATTTTTTAAAGAATCTCTGTCAATTAAATTATACATTTTAGGAAAAAAAAATAACAAAAAAAAAACAACTGGAGAATCCTTTTCAAATTCCTAAAATACTAAAGCAAATAAATGACTGTCAGACCCTGTATCTATAGAAAATTAGCAGGAAAACAAAGATGACAACCCTCAGCTGAGCTAGTTGCTCGTGGCCTGAAGGCTGAGTATTATTCAATTCTGCATGAACACATGATTGCTACTGCATGAAACTTAATATCCATATGACCAACACAATTCGTTCTTCCAAGGCAATTCAGTAATAAACAGTACACTCCCTTAAATCAAAACATCTGCACAAATTATTAATTTCTTGTTTGAGGAAACTTCATTTCAGCAAAGGAAAAACATAAAAGAGCACTGTGTACCGCAGGTAAGTACTTAAAATTTGCTATTCCTGAGCTCCCCTCTAACTGAGAGAGGGTGGAGAATGGTTTCGGGGGGAGGGGCAGATGAGATCCCAGCATGCACAGACTGGTATGCAATAGATGCATTTCATGGAGCTTGGCATACATTTAACTTGATGCTATTTTTTCCTGTATTATACTTTAAAAATATTAAGAAAAATAACAAACTTCAATGCTGTTAAAAAAGCTTGGAAGTTAATTATTCTCTAATCATTCTAGCAAATCAATCTTGCAGCTTCACAACTGCAACACTTGAAATCCAAGAGTTTTCCCTTTGCCAGCAAAAGAAGGTGTTCCTATGGCTATAGCTGTGTTTGAAAATCTGCTTGGAGATTCCTAAGTCTCATTAAACTACTGACTAATTTGCCATGATGGCAAGTATTCACAATAAATCAGAGAAAAATCCTTTTTTTGATCAGTTTATGAAATGTGTACGCTCAGAAGTTGCCCTAAAAAAACCCTACTCAACCATTACGTCATTAATATCAATATTATATGTTCTGCATATCCTGCATTCGGGGAACTGCTTTCACTTTTCTTCCTCATCTGGCTTTAGCCTAGGCAATTACTGAGTCTTCTTCAAGCAAAAGAAATTTATTTCAAAACACTAATTTAAAACTCAGCACTGTTGAAAAGCTGCATCCTTTCTTCTTCTGTAAAGACCAATAAATTAAAAACAGCATCAGAAGTCAACAATGAGAAATTGCTACAAGTACCTGGGCCTTTGAAATCCTGAGAACCCACTAAGGTCAAAATTCAATAAAGCTTTTGAACAGAGTCCCATGACAATTCACATTTCTCAGACATACAATCAAGTATCTTAATGAACTTGAGCCTATGTCTAAAATACCATCTCAGCATATACAAGCACAGCTCTGCATAAGGAATTCTCCATGAAAAAATACTAAGGAAACTATAAAGCATGTCTGACCAATTATTCAATATACTTAGTGAGGTTTAATGGGCGAGTGAATTAAGAGTCAAATACTCAAAACTGGTATAAAAAGCATCTTTACTGAACAACTTGTAAAAAAGAAAATGCATATAATTTGAAGCCATTAATAAAGTTACACTACCAGTAGTGACAAGAACTCAGTAGAATGTTTGCCAACCATCTTGCTTGTCCACAAAGTACTCAGTGAAAAATATACCAAACAGGTCCCATTACACAGGCAGCCATGAATAATGGTTAATGAAAGTCAATGTAAAAATAGCAATTATTTTTCTAACTGCTCTTTTCCCTGTCAATTTTCCAAAATGCATTAAGGACAAGGATTCCATCAATCACTTTTCAGTCTCATTCTCAGGTTCACTGTCTCCACTATCACTGTCTCTTCCAGGGTGTTCTGGCATTTTTCGATGTTCATCCATTTCATCCACATTCAATTCTCCTTCCTTCATCATTTCTTCCACTACTTCATTTTCTTCCTGTGCATCTTCCTTCATGCCCTGACCTTCACCTTCTACTTCGGTCTCTTCAGTTTGAGTTGGTTCTGGCTCTTCAATCATGGCAGGTGGGGGCAGTAAATGCTGGATAATTGAAAAAGGAAGGATTTTAAGTTTTTACAATTTAGCTTGAAATGTTCACCTCATATTTAAGATTTTGCATTAGATAACAAGTTAACAAAAAAGACTTAAAATTTAGAAGCCTTAATGATTTTTAAGCACTTCACTCCTATATATAAAGAAAAATTAGAATAATGGTCACACAATGGTCATATTAGACATATTTTTTTCCTGAAAAGAGGGTGTATTCAAAGTGTTCTGCTTGCAACCAAAAAAATCGTTTGGAAAACATTTCCTTCACTACTACTAAAAAAAAAAATTGAAGTAAGAAGAAATTCTAGCAGTGTCCTCTTTGTATATGCCATTTTTGCCATTTTTTTTATAGCACAGATAATTACAGCATTTCTCCAAAATAGTGAGAAAGTATCCTGTCTGTCCAGACAGCCTGGGAAAAGTTTTCTTCTGGATAACAAAATTTGGCTGAAGCTTTCTCTCAGAAATAAAAATAAAATCCAAAGTCACCGGGTAAAAACTGCAGAGAAAAATAAATTTTCAGTCTGAAAGTCTGACATTCAGTTAAATGTTTGGAAAAAATTTTGGGTTCTGATCTCTTCTGATTACACTGTTCCATATTAGATGAAACGTGGAAGTGGAAGAAATAAAGGAAGAGGATGTGATAGAGACGTACTTGCATTAAAGAACAGAACCTAGATCTCCTAGACTATCGGTTCAAGGACAGAGTTACGTTCACACTCTCTTCCCAGTCAGCTAATACAGAGTGAGTATTGTCCTTTTACATCAATTTTGTCCACTTCTGGAAATCTTTCAGAAAAGCAAAAACCAATATGGGAACTTCAGAGTACCATGAAAGAATAAATTATAGGTAATATAATATATAGGTGTATATATATAATATATGAAGAATAATATATAGGGAATAGAAACATGACAGATCCCAGACACTGAGTGAAAGCTGGTGCAGTTGAGGGGTAGCATTTAAGACCATTCCCTCTTGGTTTAACTGCCTCTGGGCTTTACAGATCCAAGTATGCCGAGTAAAGGCAGCTTTCTGCTCAGTATACTATCTAAACTACCTTAATGCTCCACTCACTTACATGAGACTACAAAGGGTTTCTGCTGGGTTCTCAATTACGCTTCGGGGATTAAATACTGACAAGACTAGGTACAGATGTGTCTACAACCTCTTCCAACCACATGCAATTTTGCTTGGTGCTGAACTAGTGCTGGAAAAAATTGCTCCAGAACAAAATACACTAAACCAGCCTGGATAATAGGGTGATTTAACGGGGTTACAATGGTTTCAAGACATGACCTGTCTTTCCCTTACAAAACATTATTACATCATGCAGTGGTGTATCCCACTAGCTGAAATCCCACACTTACCTAAAACATAACACAAAAGTTTCCTTCAAATTAATAATGGACAAGCTAGTTCTTTAGTATTAATTAATAGTTTTTTTGGCCCAGACAGAGCCATGTCTGGCACCTGGCATCAATTACTGATAGGCTTGGGGCCTTAAATTGGGGCTTAAACCACTAGAAGATACAGATATTGCTACTGCAACATTTTACAAGACCTCAATATTCTCACTCTTAGTCACAAACACTTCTTGAATTTTATATATAACAGAAGAAAGAGACTCAAATCTCAACAGCATCTCATGCCATTTACTGCAAAACTATTTTATTTTAAATGTATTCCAAAAGTTAGAAGGTCCTTACCTGCTGATGGTGGCGTGTACTCTGTATCATGTGCATATACATATTGTACACAAAGTTAGCCATTTGAGGCATGTTCTTAATAACATGTATTTGGTGACCTGGTCTTTCTCCATTCTAAGGAAGGGGAAAAAAGTTGACATTCAGCAAATAAAGCAAAACGACCATTATTCAAAGGTTATTTAACTACATTAGAAGTCATAATCTTTGTGAAATTAAATAATGCTTTTCAAAGAAAAAAAATTTGGTGAAATCTTTGGAAAGTTAGGAAGCATAGGTCTGATATTCTGGAGAACCGGATTAATCATGATACTGCAGCCTGAAGAAGAAATTTCAAAAGGAGAGACTTGGTTCTGATTCTTACTCCATGAAATACATTTTGGATTTGAGGAATCCAACATATTAAAGGCACAAATAGTTTATAATCAGATTAGTATTTAGCCTCTTGCCCACCACAGCCCAATTCCTTGCTCACACTCACTGAACTTGTTGCATTTTTGCTGCATAGTTGATCTCAAAGTTTCAACTGAAAGAACTCCCTCCCAAACTTGTCAACAGCATTTAAGACCAGGGAAAGATCCGTAACTGAATTTTGGGTGCATGCAGGCATCCCTTCTCAAAGCTTCAGGAAGCAGAGCAGATATGCTCCTTTGTTTCTTCATTTAGCATCCTGCTCTGTGTGCCCTGTGCTTAGATCCTCAACACACACCTTTCCCTAAAGATCTAGTGCAGTATTACAAATTAGGTTTTTGTACTTATGAACCTAGCTCAGCAGCAAAACTCTTGTGGCAGTGGAACCAATTTTAAGAGAAAAAAAATTAATTTGTAATCCTGAATTACTCTGTTACATGTAACTTTACCTCTTTAGATGAGAAATTAGTAGCTTTACATAGCTTTGCTTGAGAAATAACATTAATTTGTTTCATAACAAGACCGAAACCATGTAAAAGCTAAAAATTTATTTTGATCACAAAAGAAAAAATACTGAATCATTTACACAGGCAGAACTCAGGAAAAAGCAGGCACAACAGTTACTTAAGTTATACTGATAATTAACTTTTGTGGAAACATCAATTAAAACCAGCTGGTGTGTATCACAGCAAAAGATAACTCTAAGGAGTTATTAATAGAATCTTTAAGGTTGGAAGCAACCTCAAAGATCCACAAAATGCAATCATCAAGTGGCACTGTTGAGTTCACCACTAAACCATACCCTCAAATGCCACATCCACATCTTTTTTTAAAACACTTCCAGGGATGGTGATTCCATCATTTCCCTGGACAGCCTGGTCCAATGCCAAGAAGCAGATGTACCAGTTTAGCAGAGAAAACAGTTCTACCTCTTACAGCCCACTCAAAAAAAAGCAAGCAAACACAAACATCCATTACAGATACCAAAATCCAGCGCAGCTGCTCCTACCTGTCTTGCCGTTGGAAAGCATTCTGTGGGAACAATATGGAGGTGAAGTGGTCGAGCTGTGAGTTGGCTGAAAGCTGGAGTTAGTTCAAAACAGTTCTGAAATAGTGATACCCTTGCAAAGATGTAAAGTCCAAGTCTGGCTCTTGACATGGCAACGACTAATCGTCGGACATCCCTTCAGAAAACAAAATCAATCATGTTCTTTTTCACTGATAACACACTTGCAATAAAAATAATTAGAAGTACATGTGAGTCTTAATTAAAAGAAATGTAAAATAATCTGTGAAAGTACTATCTTGTCTTTAGTTCTTCCCCTACATATTGTTTCAGTAACTAGCAAACCCTAACACCATTATATAGAACCATAAATATATTGGTTCATTGTACCAATACTACTAGGAAAAACCACCCTCTAGTATTTTCCTACACCTCAGAAGTAAAGTTGAAAGTAAACACTGAGAAAAAATTCCAATAGCATTTCTGGATCTGAATGAGTAAAGATAAATTTGAAAACTCATCTATCTACCATCTATCTACTCTAGATGAGTCTTCTACCACCACATCCCAAATCAAAAGTGCAAACATTTAAAACTACACATAATAATGCAACTTATGCAATGATCAAACACTTCTGATGGAAAATAAATTAAAATCTCACTCAGAGGAAAGGATCTATGAGAAAATTTAAGCCTGCATTTGCTCAACAAATACTACAGTCCTATCGTTCTACTAGAGTGAAGCCAAGTTCAGCCTATCTGCAGTAATATAAACTAATTCTAGGGTAAGAGCCATTACAAAATGATAGAGTAGTCAAGAAGAGGGTACCAGAGTTATAAAAGAAAGTGTGTCTGAACTTCACTATATACATAGCATTGAACTTCATTTCTACTACATACTCTTACAAGAGAACACTTTTGTATAATGTCCTGTAAGCATTTCTCTATCAAGTACTTCTATGGCAATACAAGAAGATATTCTCACATACCTAAGGTGGCCGACAGCTTTGGTACGCACTAGTGAAAGGAGAATATAATCATTCTGTTGACCTTGAAATCTGTCCACAGTTGTTACCTAGAGAATTAAAAGATAAGAAAAAACCTCCATGGAAGTGGGGTGCTAATATCAAAAGATTATGGAAAGCCATTAGCTTTGTAACACAGTTTTAACTTGCATAATTAGCACCAGACATTTATAACTATACTCTTTATTTATTTCTTCAGGTTTGTGATCACATGTTCTATCAAATAACTTTTGCTCTGGGTGGATCTTTCTAAATATGTGATTTTGGGGATTGATGTTTCTATCGAGGACAAAATAAATGCCAAAAATGAGTTATTCTGTCCCACATAGCTTGTAGTCTTTTCACCTTCACCAAATTCACTCTGTCAAATTATCAACAGGCAAAACCAAGGGCACTAATCTATGAAATTCCATAGAATATAGGTTCATACATGCTTGGTTAAACAGGAAATACTTCCACAGATAGCTATTTAAGTATAGCTTAACTTTAACATATTGCTGGATTTGCAATATGACAATTTAAAAACACAGAAACCAAAGCAAACCAATGACTAATACATTGTCAAAGTCACCTTGTTTGGCCTTCCAATCAGAGGATTATTCCCACATCGCTGATTGATGACATCACGGATCAGGTGTTTCTGTCCATTATATGTTGTCAGGATACTTATCCGTTCTGCAGGATAACCAAGCAGGCACATATACATGAAGACTGCTACAACATACTCTGCCTCACCAAGATTCTAAAGTGTAAAATGAGAGAAAAAGACAAGAAAAAAAGACAAAAAAAGAGTTACACCTGTGACATTATAATGTATTTAGACAAATATTTTAGTGCTGAAAGAAATGTCCCTAGATCTGATGATTCTTTGCTCACTTCATACAAGCAATTTTAAAAGAATAAAAGAACCACAAGTAGGTTTAATACCTTCATTCTGACTCCTTTTCAGAGAACTGCCAAAAATATCTACATCAATAGTATTGTTAGGCACTGATTGAAACTTTCCAATATTTACTCAAAAGTTCCAGTCACCCCAAAAAGCTGCAGTGACTCAGTCCACAGTAAACTGAAAGTAAGAACTAGGTGAACTAGAATAAATAAAGTCCTTTCAAGTCTTAATTAGGAGACAGAAATCTGGATTATCAAATCCAGTTATTTCCAGTGCAGGTCATACTATTCAATTACAAATTACCAGCTGTTATTTCATATATCGTAACTTTCTCTCTCTGTCATTACTTTATGGGTCTGTCCCAAAGTACCACTCTTCTGGCTACAGGAAGCTTTGTTCTATTTCCAGACAGAAGTTATTCATAGCCTGTTTAAATCCATTTTCTGTCAGCAAAAATTATCTTTCAGGTTAAAAAGTTGTTCTCAAATGCTGACATTTACTCCTGCTCTATTTATACAAGGAATTTTATCCCCACTTGGCATATGTTTGAATAGGCTGGACATACCAGCCTCATTTATTTTTTCTTACTAAGTGGGCTCTGCATTACTTGGAAAATGCAGTTGCCAAGCATATCAAACACCTGTGGGTGTAAAGCTATTCTACAAATTTTAATCCCCTCTAACTGTGGAAAGAAAAGCCAAAATTCACAAAGAGAAATGGCAGCAATCTGTTACCTCATGAAAAACCATGCAATGCCACCAACATACTCTGCTAAACACCATTCAATTATCAAGATCATAAAAAACCCCATAATGGTAGGAAGTATTAGAAGAGTTTGCACATGAAAGTACTGGTATAATGAGAAGTGTGTCCTGTGTCCTCATGTCAGTGTTCTTTAACCTTCTTTAGCTGAAGAGGAGTCTAAAGCAGGGCTCGTACCCTCAGTTATCAGGCACTCCTTTCAGCTGTTTGTGTTCCACTGGACAACTTTTTACTACTTGTATGTTACAGTTTCAAAAACAAAATCAAAAGAAACTCTCCAACAACTCTGTCCTCAATCTAGCAATGGGGTAAAGTGGATTATGACTTACTATTGCTTTTTTCTCTAGCAGCACACAAATTTGTATTGAAGAAGTATTGAGAGGAACCTAAGCAAAAGCTACGAATATCAAAAACACAGGTTAACATAGGTCTCAGTGATCTTCAGATGGAAAAAGAACATGAATATTACCATCACAAAGTATATAGTTTGCTTTCCATAATATTAAGCAAAATATAAGGTGTTAATTCCAGGTTTGAATTAAACTCCTTAACTTGCACATCGCTCCAGCTCTAACTTTTCCACAGCCCACATTTGCTATTTTAGACACCATAGTTTGTTTTACCAGTTTTTAAAAGAAGAAAATAAAAGGACTGAAAACATAAGCATCTCATTAGAAGTGTAAAATGTTTTCCTAATTTAAGAGAAATAGATAGAGACTGTTGTTGATGGCCTAATTTCAAAATTTAGGTGACAGTGTGAAAACTTAGTTTACAATCTCCAAGATTAAGGTTTTTTGGCAATTTACTTCATCCTCAATGTCTCTATGCCTTTCATGTATTTTACTAGCAGTACTGTTTTATTATTTTATGAATGGGCATTTTAGCATTCCTACATACAGATCAAATAAACATAGTGACTCTTCAAACTCAGGTATGCTACTGAGCAAACTTCAATTCTTCGTGTTCAGGGGAAGTGTTACTGTTTATTTCACTATCATGGCAGTACAGCTGAATTACAATGGACCTTAATTTGCCTTAGGACATAGAAATTTTGTAATGAATTCCACCAAGTCTCATCCCTCCCATAAAAATGAGAAAACAGGTATCAAAGTCACTCATTGAGCAAAAACCCCAACATTCAAAACTCATTAAAAGGAGGAAAAAAGTCATATACGACTCAATTATCTGATAACATTAACTGAATGTCAGTTTACTGTTTTTGATTGTCTTCACTGCAGATCTAACAAGCCCTACTGAGGTTAATAAATTACACACAGTATTTCCCTTACCTGATAGAAATAAGGATTGGGTTCAGACTCTCCTACACCATTGAAGTCTTCTACATTTATAAGCTGGAAGTCGTACAAAAAGCCAGCATTGGCTGTTCTGAACGCTGGCAGGAGCTGCACGTGAGGCAGGTTACCCAGGTTCTTGTAACGCCAGTTGTAGAGGTTACACAAACTGCTCAAAACCACAGACACAAATCACAACCAGGGAGTTACAGCAGGCTCTTGAGCTCATTCAAAATAGTTCAGATGCATACAAGATTAGTGCTTCTGTAGGTTTTCAGTGAAAAGAGTAGTCTTGCTAGTCAGCCTGTATATATATATATATATATATAAATGAACATAATCAATCTATCCAGCAATATTATTTTTAGGTTGTGATTCTGTTTCGTTCTCTCTACAGAGAATTTCAGATGTAACATCAGTGTGGCACACTCAGCTTTAAGCCTGTTCCATTTGATCAAGGTACAGACTTTGCAAGAATTCTAGCAAAAATTTTCATGGGTAACAAAACTTAAGGAATATTAATGCTTCTTTACAAAACAGAAAGAATAAGAAAAAAAATTTCTGCATTAACTGTGGTAAAGCTTCTTACAGTAAAAAGACATTATTTCCTTACTTATTTCTGTACTGCCAAGTACTAACACAAGATATGAAGGAAAGCAAACAAAATTGACCTA
>VZTN01015679.1:32318-68832 GCA_013400515.1 Erpornis zantholeuca | reverse complement strand
ATGAAGGAAAGCAAACAAAATTGATCTAATTCTGAAGGTTTCTGATATGATTTCTGATATTTACAGGGACAGTAATAATAACAAAATGCCTCATTCACAAATGCACAACAATATCCAGACCAGATTAAGCAACAGATAGTTCATAGGGAAGCTACCTGTGATCAGAAAAGACAAAGCATAAGAAGGTATGGACAAAATATCCTTGATCAAGAAATTATTTGCTAAGTGAAGGACTTCTGCTCTCTTATCATTAAGAAGTTCACTTAAATGTTGCAAGATAAACTTTATTTACCATCACATTCAGATATAATTTTCGTTTTAAAAATCATACTGAGATAATAATTTGTAAGACTAGAAAATAATATTCTAGATCCCCAACATTTCCTACATGAAAAAAATGAAGTTATCCTTCATATTGTTCACTACATTTTATTCCTAAAATAAAGATTTAAAACTAAATTGAGAGTAGCAAGATGTTATAAGGAGTAATTTTGTCTTATCTGATTTTACTTTTCCTTCTTAACATGACACCACAAATATGCAATTTACACAGTAAATAAATCCAGTATTTAATTTACCACAGTGAAATGACAAATACATAGATAAAAGAAAAGCTTTTGTACTACAGAGTCGCAGTGTCTTCTTTAATATCAAAAATGTTTTATGTTCTTGTATGGACAACCTGAATGTGTCCAATCTCTGGATGCATTTCTCCTGAAGTACTACAGAAAAGCACCCTTTTACACACTTTAAGGGAATTTTTATATATTCAACACTAAATAAAGCACATCTTTATTTAACTTTGAATACATTAAATGTTAGTTTTGAAAAGAAAGCTTCTGCAAAGTCTCAGTTGGAAAAAAACACTTAAGATGATTAAATTCCTTTAACTATAATTTTCATTAAAGTACTCATGCAATAGCAGAGTACCAAGACATAAAAATAACAATAAAAAAATTAACCTGATTGCATTTCAGCAGTCAAATATGCCTTCCTAGTCTAAGCTGATTTTTAACATGTTACTTTCTTACAAGCTAGACAAAGGATTTTCTGTCTTACCTTGCTCTTGCTCTTCCTTGTGCATCCAAATCAACGGTCGGCACTCCAACACGAACAAACCGTGTAAAAAGAGATTGTTCCATGTTGGAGTATTTTTGAAAAGCCATGTTCTTAATGACTGGTGGCAACTGATGATGGTCACCAATCATAATCCACCGCTTCAAACGACTGAATCCATCCTGGGGGTTCTAGAATGGAAGAATTACACTATTGCAACTATTACAAGATAATCAAGGCACTCAGAATACATTACAAATCAGATTGTCTGCCTTTGTCTAAACCCTTCCACATTTGTTTTTAGCTACATTTAACTGCAGTATTTTTAAAGAGTATTAGCTTCCATCCAATCAGAGCGTAGAATTGTAAATAAAGTCTCTTTTCTTATAAAACAAGTACCTTTTATCTACTAAAATTAGTAGAGAAATATCAGAGTAAATATCGTATTATATTGCTTTAAAAGCCAAAAGTAATACATTGTCAGAGAACAAAACAAAGAACCACAATTATAGATGCTACCATACTAAAAAAACCTGATTACTAAATAGTAATGTCTATGTAGTGTCCTTTGAACTTTATTTTTTGGATTCTGAGGTAGGGAATACGAAGCATCTGAAACAGTTTTTAGTGTTCAGATGTCCGAGGCAAAACTGAACCTGCCTTTCAAATGTCTCTGTAGTCCATGTGCTTCACCTGTTTACTTCTGTAATTCTCAAATAGCCTCTTCCGTGCCCCTAACTAATTCCCATCTTGGCTCTTCAACTGAATGCTCTTCACAATTAGCATCCTGTAGCCTTCCAGCTGTCAGATCCTCATTACATACTCCTGTGATAATTCCCTTTCCCCATGGGAACACTATTTGAGACAGAATGTAAAGTTCCTTTTCCTGCCACTTAAAGTGGAAGAGCTCTGAAGCTGTCTCTGATCAGACAGCAAGGAAAGAAAACTGAACTCTGGACTATCCAACTCATCAAGCCTGAAAATGTCTTAGTAACAAAGTAGGAGGATGGAAATAATTTTTACTGTAAAAAAAATAATAAATTTTTACCTGTTCCCAAAAGCTTCTGCTTTGGAGAAGACCAAGCATTCTATAAAGTTGTTCTGCTCTTATAAGCCATTTTAATCTTGGACAAAGAGCTCCCCAAAAAATTCAGTTTTTAAGAATTTCTCACTGCATTGCAAGTGAAGAAATCAAGTATTGTTACTCTGGAAGCCTAAATCCTTAGGTTTTGTTAAAATAAAAACCCACTCAGTTTTCAAGGATGGTTTGGATGGCTCAAGTAAATAAAGTCATGGACTATCCCCCAGAATATGCTTCTATGCTGAAATGGTCTATTCTAATTACACAAATTCTTCAGATTCTGCATTTCTCACTTATTTCTATTTTCCTTCACCTGCCAGATGCATCTGATTATTCAATGCTCATTCAAAAGTTTAAAAAAACATGTAAGATGCTTACTTCATTAAATAAAATAATTTTATAATCAATGGGAAAATTCTTACTGTCCACTAAAATACCAGTATCAGTTTTGGGTTACTTTCTGCACATGATATTTTTCATTTTGATAGTCAATATAGTTCAAGAACACAGAGTCCTATTTATTGTTGTTTTAGAATATCTTATATGTTTCAACTCTAACCTGCAACAGGAGAGGAATAAAGGTTTCTATCTCCAGAATCTGAGCAGACTCTTCCATTAAGATGTTGTCATACTGAGAAAAAAAAAGAGTACAGAAATGTCCATAAACACAGTAACACAAATGAATGTATTTATTTAGCCTACCAAAAGAAAGCACCTATTACTCATTCAGTTTTTGCTGGGTGGGACAGTTACAGCAGGATTTCACCTTATAGGCAAAATATCAATATTACCAAAAGGGTGAAGTCCTACTACATCAATGGCAGATCTCTCTGTACCAGACAGGGCTTACATCTAGAAGGAATCCATGACTGAACTGCATTACATGCTTCCTATATGCCACAACCACAAGAGAAAAGCTTTGTGCAGGGGAGCAAACTAATTTGGTATCTTTGCACTGAAGCTGAAGAGAAGCCATTTTGTGATCCAGTACAGTACATGACTGGTGAAAAATAACAGAAAGAATTACTCATGGCTGGCTTTTGTCAGAAAAAAAGGCTGCACCAAATTAATACTTACAGTTATCACTGCAGAGTGAAAAAAGCATTTAATCACAGTTCTTTTTCCTCAAATTGTTTATCTTTTAGGTACACAAAGTTCTAAAGGCCATGTTTTTCTACCCAGTTCGGCCTCCATTTTATTAATCCTATCACTGCTGTTTATCATGTAATATGGTAAAACTGACTTTTTTTAAAATGCAATATTAAGCATTTCTTGTATATTCAATAATGTAAAGGTGATACTATATTTTACTTACAGAAGTTATATTTTTCTTTGGTAAAATAAAAAAATTGAAACATATGGGTAAAAAAATGTGACTCAAAATAATCTAGCTGCCTAGATTTGGGGCAGATGAAAAGGTTCATATGGGGTAGGGGACAGGGGAGAACAAACAAACAAACAAACAAAATCAAGTAGTACAGTAACACTAGTATAATCATTACTTTGAAACCTAATTCAACCAGGTCACGTCGTTTCAGAGCAGCGTGAGTACAAGTCATGGCAATGATTTTTGCTTCTTTCACCAACAGGTATTTGGATCTATCCAGGCCACTGCGGAGAAGCTCAAATGCTCTGAACTCCTATGGAGGACAAAATAAAAGTCTTGAAAGTCAGAATACAAAAAGCTATTGCTTAAAAAAACATATCCACTCAAGACTATGTGCCCACCTTCTTAACATAATTAAACAAGAAAGTTCTGAGGGTATGGACTGTTAACAATCCCATCTGAATAATTTGTTGAGGTTTCCAGGTTTAGTGTATTTGGAAAAACAATCTTGTAAAAACCTGTCAAAGAAATCTTCCAATCTGTATGCACATATAAATTTGCAGACAATTATTCAATTAATTCTGAGGAACCCTCTCAGAAACCCACAAAATTTTCTTTTACCACATCTTCTTGTTTCCTACTTTACTGCTTCATAACATCACATCAAATTCAGTAGTAGAAAAACCATTACAGTCAATAAAATCAAACGATACACAAATCAACTTTACTCTAACTTTTAAAAGCCTCTTGAGCAATTCTGGCAAAACCAGAAAATAATCTGTTGAAGCTACTTCTAGGCTATCTGATTAAAGGCAATTCACGGCAAATACGAAGACCCTGTGAGAATCAGAGGAGCAGTGATAGGTGTACCAACTCCCGTAACCACATCAGTGAAAATGGAACATGCAGAAGGGCTGCTTCCCAGGACCCAACCAGAGGAGACTAGACCCTCGTCCCTATTGTGAAACATACTCAAAGGTGGAAATTCTCACCTTGCAAGCTAATGAAGTGGCCCAGGCATATATATTTCTTCTAGGATGTAGGGAAAATGAGAAGTTCAGAACTGTGTAAAGTTTTTCTACAGGATTAGCCAGACTCACTTGCCTTTAACAAGTCTTACCTCAAGCTGAGTGAATATTTTCTTAATATGTCTGAAACACCCTTCAGCAATTTCCATATCTTCTTCATATGATTTGCCTTTGAAAACTGGTTGAGGAGCATTTGCAAAATACTGGTGAAAAGGAAACAAACTGGAGACATCTGCAACATCTGGCAGTTTTCCACCTTTAACTTTCACTTTGCTGATATACTCCTCCCAACGGGACATTACCTATGACAAAGCAAAGTGGTTTTATATCATGAGGTTTTTGGCAATGTGTAGGCTTGCATACATAGCATTAAAAAAAAAATCACAAAAGTAAGGTATGTCTTAGGTAGCATTTGACCTTGTGTCATTTTTGAAGTTGTGGTGTGTTGAGCTTGGCTGGCTGCCAGACTCCCACCCAGTTTATCTCACTCTCCCTCTTCAAGAGGACAGTGGGAGAAAGTAAGATGGAAAAGCTTATGGGTTGAGATAAAGATAGGGAGATTGCTTAGCAAATAGCATCACAGGCATAATAGGCTCGTGGAAAATTAATGTAATTTTTGCTAATTGTAACGACTGAGACATGGACTCAGACCAACAGGGAATCTGAATCGTTTACTCAAAGAAACAAGCTGGTTTTATACACTTCTTCAAGAAAATAGATGAAGATAGCAAGCAACAAAGATAAAACCAAAACCAGCTTTCATTTCCACTCCCTCTTTCTTCATGGGCTTAATTTCATTGTCAATTTTTTTACCTCCTTCCCACCCTCAGCAGTGCAGAAATAATGGTGCTATCATTCAAGTTCACAACACCACATCTCCCTCTTCTGCCACCCCTTCTCCCTCACACTTCTACCCTGCTCCAGCATGGGATTTCGACAGGCTGCATCTTCCTTTAGGATATATCCCCCTGCTCAGCATGGGGTACTCCATGGGCTGCACTGTTGGTATCTGCTCTGACAGAGCCTCTCCATGGGCTGCAGGTGGAAAACCTGCTTTACCATGGCTGTCTCCATAAGGTATGGGGAACCTGCTCCATGCCTGGAGCACCTCCTGTCCCTTCATTTCCTTCTGACCTGGGTGTTTGCGGTTGTTTCTCACACTCCACTCTTGGCCCTCAGCTGCTGCAGAGTGGTTTTTGACCTTTTCTCAAAGAGGTTTTCACAGAGGCATCACCAGTGTCACTGGTGGATTCAGCTTTGGTCAGCACTGGGTCTGCTGGAGCTGGCTGTGCCCAGAACAGGGCCTGAAGATGTCCCTGGCCTTTTCTCAGAGGTCATTCCTACAGCCACCTGCTACCAAAACCATGCCACATAAACCCAATACAGAAATAAACTTCTTTATTATCTCCACTTACACTACTTTGATTTATATACCAAGCGGGATTCATTTTGGAGGAAGCTGAACTAGAAGACAAGCTCTAGCAGTGTTCTTAGCACTCTTCAACACCTAAACTCCATTTAATGTTAAGGTCCACACTAAAGCTAGCCCAGAGTAACTTCTGTAAAAACACACCACATGTGCACTCAATCCTAAGTACCACTCAACAAGTGTCCTTATGCAACACTAATTGCAAATGTAGACCATGTGTCACTGAAAAATACATGGAGAGTAAATGAGGGGTATAGAACATACAAAAAAATCACCATTTTGTACACTGTACATTTGATTTCACATTGGCATTTAATGCTATAAAAGCTTCCTATCAGGACCATCAAGTAGCTGCTCTAATGCTTGTCCAAAATATAAAGCAGCCCACAGATTTTCCTATCTGAAGGAGAAACTTCAGGTTAGAATCTTTGCCAGCATTCATGAAGGGCAGCAATGACTTGGTAAGTCAGCAAGCAGAATTTACAACAATAGCAACACAAGCAAGTCATGCTGCAATTTTAACTTTAGCTGTTACTGTATTGTGAATCACCAAGGAAAATGCTTTTTGCTTTTACACTGAAAAATTCACTGCAAGTTTTACCAAGTGTTTCGTAACGTATTTAGGTCATACAGTCTCTGCTAAAGTATTTCAGTCCTTACTTGGTATAAGAAAAAGTGGCCAGCTGTTTCACAAGTGTAAGAAACATCTCCTGGGACTCCAAGACTCTCTTGTAATCGCCCAACTTCTCGTAGAAGTTCAAGTCTTCGAGCCAGCACATAATTAACTCTTCCATACCTACAAAATAGATTGAACATAACATTATTTTTATTTAACTCAAAATAGCATTTAAGTATCACAATGAGAGATCACAAAAACCCTCAGCAGCCCTCACAAAAACCCCCACAACTACAACCCTGTTCCAAAACCTAAGAATTTGGTATGTGTTCACTATTTCTATCAGTTGAGCCTTAGCAATTCACAAAACCAAGCTTATGAGAAATCAAGTTCTCACAGTAGTGCAGCCCACCTTGAAATATATTCCTCAGCCTTTACCCTTCCTTCCCAAATGGCCGTAATGCACAGCACTTGCAGAAATATTCCATAGGTCTGAAGTTACTTTGAGAAAGTATGAAAACAGACAATGTAGAGTGTCTTAAAGAAAACTCCTTTTCATGATGAACACCACAGTTCAAGGAATATACTAAACTGTGAATACTACGAGATAAATATCTCCTATGGCATCATTTCACTAAGTTTTTGGCTACAAAATTTCTGGAATAATTTGACTATGTCAAAGCATTCAATTTTAACGAAAAATATCACAAGGTATTCATTTTGCTAAATACTGAACTATGTATATGTGGGTAGCTTCTAGTGACTATATATAATTTTTACTACAGCTTTTGAAGTCAAAGAATTGCTATGATAATCCAGTACTGGACAGTTCAGATATTTCCAGTGCACGACCATTATACCCCGCTTACATTTATGAATGTGTGTAATCCTACTGACGTCAACTGGACTAACACATGACAAACATACAAATATTTAGAAGAACAGGTTCCTAAGTCTTTGTAATGATGCAGAGTTGATAGCTTTCATTAGGTATGTATGCTTCAAAATGTATTATCAATGAAATAAGCAACTTTGAGGTTAAGCAGTATCTGAAGAATTCAAAGCAGAAAGTTTATTTTCATGTTTATTAATACAAGAATCACCATGACAGTAGAAGTGAGACCATATTTGTACAAAAAAACTGTGACTCCAAAAATCTATTATATAATTCTAATTTATCTCTCACAGATTAATTCTGTGAAATGTATAAGGGTCCAAAAAATATAATTATCTTTTATTCAAGCAATTGAGTTTGTGAACAAGCAACTGCCTGATTCTCCCTTTAGATGCTCAAGAGAGCAGTTTCTGTACAGAATAAGAACGAAAATTAGTAAACCAAGTACTGAAAACTAGAGCACTCTGTGTTACTGGGATTCAATAGTATGAGAAGGTAAAACTCGTCCAACACAGCTCATTTGCATGGGAGGTGGAGTGGATTCAACAGACATCTTGCAGCCATAGTTATACAAGTGAGTTTATCATTAGCATCTCCTTTCTCACCTGCTGAAATCTTTCTCTGTCTCTAATTCCTCTTCTCCATGACCCAGACGCAGAAGGTGACGCTCATCAATGTCTAGAGCCATGATTTTTTCGAACAGCTGGTTCAAAGCCTAAAGATTGACAAGAACAGGAGAAAAGGTAGTTTTTAGAAGTTCAGAGGCTCTTGCAGGGGAAAACTGAGAAATTACTTGTAAGTAAGGTAGGAGATTATGCCTATTTTAGCATAAATGGAAGCCAAAACAGAAGTTAATTTTGTTTTAACAAAACAAAGTTAATACTGAAACTCCTAATCTTGACAACAGGAAAATTAGTCTACTAACACCTTTTTATTTGCATACTTTACATAACAATTACATTTTATTTTAAAATTTTAAATTTTAATTCTCTCACATAGCTAACAGTTGATAAAGCTATCAATTAACAAAACTCTCACAAACACCGATTTTTGTATGATGACATTAAACAATTTAACTTTTACTGTACATTAGAAAAGTATGATCTGCTACTGACTGCCAGGTGCTGTGATTCTATTTGATTTGGATAACCAAATTTTGCTTAACTAAACTTCTAGGTGTGATACATCTTCTGCCTTAAACTCTTCAGTTCTCTAATGGCTTACTATCAACTGCCTAATTCAGTGTATTTCAAAGGAACAAGTTCGTAAGCACTAGATCATCAAGTTCTGAAACGAAGAATAAACTAAGAATAAAAGCAAGCTCCACTTCCAGCTGCAAGTCATGTAAACATCTTAAAGTGCAGCATCAAGGCATGAGTAACATACCCTGCGGAGATACAGTGCATTTCCCAGGGTCCAATTTCAAGTTAATGTCCTCATTAAAGTCTTGTCTGGTAAGAAGAGTTTTCTATCAGCCTCAAAGTTTTTCCTCCTTTTTCTCCTAAATGGAAATGTTCTCAACCCTTTCTCCCAACTTGAACCTGTCACTCTCCTGCAACCAATTGCAGACTGGCCTATATTATTCCAGGCTGTAATCCTTCACCAAAGCAATATCCCCTCCACCATTTTTTTATCTTGCTTTGGTGAAAAGTATTCCAATGGTATGTTTAGTTAAAGTAACTCATAACTGAGATAGAACAGGTTAATTAGGGAGACCAGGAAACAGCTGACCTTGTTTCCAAAGAAATCATTCCCAATCAGATGCAGATTTCACAGAATCATAGAATAAGATGAGTTAGAAGGGACCCACAAGGATCATCAAGTCCAACTCCTGGCCCTGCATAGGGCACCCCAAGAGTCACACCTTGTGCCTGAGAGCATTGTTCAAACACTTCTTGAACTCTGTCAGGCTGGTGCTGTGACCACTGCCCTGAGGAGCCTCTTCCAGAGCCCAACCACGTCTGGAGTAAGAACCTTTTTTCTAATATCCAACCTAAACCTCCCCTGACAAAGCCTCAGCCATTCCCTTGGTTCCTGTAAGTGGTCACCAGAGAGAAGAGATCAGTGCCTGCCCCGCCTCTTCCCCTCACAAGGAAGCTGTAACTGCAGTGAGGTCTCCCCTCAGTTTCTTCTTCTCNATTATTATTATTATTATTACTTTATACATCCTTGAGAAGTAGCAGTTAGATTCTATCTCTTATGAATGGGAAGCAAATATTCAGCTGAAGAGGCCTTCCCTTAGGGGCATGAAGCACAGAGCAACCAGTGTCTGAGAAAGCTAATTAGCAAAAATCTGGCATGCATGAAATGAATGTGCAACGCTAAGAAACAAGAAGAGACTTTTTCAAAATACTTTATAATTTCTACCTCAAACCAATTAAACACACTGAAAACTTCTGATAAATAATTTAGAACTACATACCTGAAATTCAAAAATTTAATTTCATATTATGAAATTGGCAAACTGCACACAATCCAACTCAAGTTTCCATTGATAAGAGACAAACGGAATTCTCAAACTACTCATCTCAAAACCTACTGTTCTTCTGGATTGTAATTACAGGAAAATTCACACATGATTGACACTTTACCTGATTAGAGTGGGTAACTATAAGAGTTCGTTGCTCTGGGAAATTATGATAAAGATTGGATATTATCTGGACTGCTACATCAGTTTTTCCAGTACCAGGAGGACCCACTACCTAAAATCAAACATACACACAAAAAATTAAAACCAAACAAAAATCAATACACAATTTTTATGAATACTTCACAATTTAAAAAAAAATAGAGTCAGCTGGGGAAGAAAAAGGCCACAACAATCTCACAAGACACTGACATTTTACATGGTTTCCTGGCTTTGGTAAACTTTTCAGACCAAATACAACATCTTGTGAAAGACTCCTTTAGGCAGATTCCTGACTAAAAGGAATATGGTAATCCAGCACATGAAGTACTAATATGAAAACAGACCTCAGAGAAAAAGAGGTAGTTTAGCCTCAGCACAGACTAAAGAAAGGGGAAACAGTGAAAAGAGAATCAAGACACACAACTGAAAAAGAGTAAGGCCAGAGACAAAAAGAACAGGAAAAAAAAATGGTTCATGTCTCCTGTTTACTCAGAAATGTACAACTGATGATACAGACATACAATAACAGTTAAACTTTTCATAGGCTCCATTCCACAAACTCTGCAAAACTGACACCTCAGACATTTTAATGGTAATTAAGTATAATAAATCATCTCAAAATAATTTGTTCAGGAATAAGAAGCACAGAATAGCAGTTTTCATAAGCATTTACATAGAAAAGTACGAAGTACTATGAAATAATTCTTGCTTTACTTGAAGACTCTCCAATCATTGCAAAAGAAAATTCAGTTGCTGTGGAAAGCCTTCAACCACTGAAATACAGGATACAGAGATATGTGTTGTCGTAGGATTTTGTGAGGATGGGAGGATATTGAACCTTTGAACATTAATTTTTCGTATCTTTAAACTATTAATAGAAACTACCTCAGCAAGGCTACAGAAAGGGGCATTAGTAGTATTTCACTGAATGTACCTAAAGCCAGAATTAAATAAATAAGAGTATAGAATAGTTAAAAACATTCTTACCATAGTTAGTCCAGGCTGCATTCCTGCACGGATGGCTTCAATCTGAGTATGAGTAAATTGGATAGTATTGCTGTAATAAAGCAAAACAATTATCAGAAAACTGATAGATTTTTGTCAACAGTTTTGATAAAAGCAATGGTTTTAACAAGTTTTATTTCAATTAACTGTTTATAAACTACACACTTGCAAACTCGCATAAATTAAATCAGCATTACAACTATCTTTTTTATAGATACAACAGTCTTGTAATTTCTAAGCAAGATAGTAAATAATGTTGTCCATGTGACAACAAATTCATCCCATCTAAAAGACTGTTTGTCTTCAGTTATTATTTGCAGAGAATGCTGTAAAATTATTTAGGTATGACTTACACCTAATGTTCAAATTCCTGAGGCAAAAAACCCTAAGATAGCATTTCTCACTGTTCTTCAAGGGACTTTCTTAACAGATAGAGGATAACAGAATATTTTACTTTAAATATAAAACAAACCAGACTAATTTCTGAAAACTAACTGCTATGCATGCGTTATCATTTTAAAGAATGTTCCCATCCATATTTTACCGTTTTGGTTGATTATATGGATATGGGCCCCTGTTTGGAATAACATGAGGCTCTACAATCAGCGTTTTAGCTTCTTCAGAGTTTTCTTCATTTCCATCCTCTTTTCTTTTTGTTCCTTTACCTTCCTTCATTGGGAAAGTTATCCTGTAACACATAATTTAAGGTTACAGTTCAACATGTTCACTATGACATAGACTGTCTTAGAAGGTGACAGGGAAAGATTTTTTCTGACTATTAAGACAAACCTTCACACAACAAGGAAACAAGTGCTGCAAATGACAATGTTTCAATGAGAATAAAGAAAATAAATTACAAATAAATTGATGAAGCTGATTAAACAAAAAGTATGTCAAAAGCACTCTTTTCATAGCTGGAAAAGCCAGGAGCAGTGCTGAGAGCCAGCTGGAAAATGCTGAAAACAGGAAGTTCGTAAATGAAAATGGAAAGGAGAGAAGTTATCATAAAACATAAGCTATGTCAGTATTCTAAACTGTTCCAACAGATGAAGTTTTAATCCTCCCATTTCAATTTTTTATATCCTTCTGTATATATTAGCAAGGTTCTCTAACTCAGAAACAAATCACAGGTGAAGGAATCCCAATGCCTACACGTCAAGACAAAAATGCAGATACCTAGAACAGTAAAAATCTCTTACAGGACAAGTGTAGCAGTAGGAAGAGCAATAGCTCTTCATAAAGAGCAGTATCTCTCTTAATACATGAACTAAAGCTGAACAATTGTTCATTGAGGAAAATTGTGTGTGAGATCTTTTCCTGATACCTTCTGACTATTTTTGTATCATTATATAGTCTTAGTGCCTTCTCCACACAAACTCTCCATGCAGTGTTTCCAAAAAAAGATTGGGAGATTACCTCCCTGCTTTTCAAGATTCCATTTAGCCATGATAAAAGCTGACTGGTGCAGGGGAAAGCCATGTTTTCCCTCCATTGATTTATTCCTTCACAAGGAAAAGATGTAGTTTCTCCAGCTGAAGAAACTGTTCTCCAATACTGCTGTGAATATCAATTGCCAAAGTTCAAGGAAGTCCACCAAGAGGGACAAAATTGTCAAGTTTAAAAATGCTGGACAACAGCACCACTGAAACAAAATGAGCAGATCTCATTTAGCTGCCACGAAGGCAGGCATCCTATTTCAGAAATCATTTCTAAAAATAAGCAATATGGGATTTCAGACCTAATCCATTGATTGAATGGTATTTCCAAAAGCTCAAATTTTAACTGATGTTGAAATTGCTGTGCTTAGCTTGTTTTAATGAGACATGTAAGGAAACTATATAATTAAAATTCTCTAGGCTGATGTTGAGGAGGCTAGATACCATAACACAGAAGTGAATACCATGTGTCTTATTTTTATCTCATAGGATGATCTACAAGCAATGCTCTGATGCATATTTTGTACAGAACAGAAGTTGTAGTACAGTTAACTCTATCATGTAACTATCTAAATCTTAACATAGCTTCATCTTTTCTTAAAAGAAGGAGCATCTCCCTTCAACCCCTGAACATAACTCTGCCTGAAAACACATTAATACCAAACCAGGAGTACTGGAAATAATGAGATCACCTGAAGGGGGGTACATGCAGATCTGGATTGTCAACAGTGACTTTAACATTGTATCCAGGAAAGCTAGCTTTTAAGTGATCAATGGACAGAAAAGTGTCATTAAAATCCAGAGTTGCAATCTGATTTGGCATTTTTGAATAGTGTGCGCTGCTTGGGTCTCCATATCCAAGAATGATGTCATGCAGCCAGTCAGGAACCACACAATCTGTGTTCATCAAATTCCTAATAGTCTCCAGAAGAGCCTGTAAATAAGAAAAACCAGAAAAAATAGGATTGAAGAGACAGACTTTTTGCCAACTAAAAATCATACTGAAGATCAGTCAAATCTGTTCTAAGATGACAGAATATAACTCTTTAATTGACAGTGTTTGGTTAGATTGAGTCAATATACAGACAGTGTACATATGCAACAAAACGCCACTATCAAAGCACAGAATTCCTAAACTAAGAGCTGGTAAAGATGACCATAATTATCAGTAAAGTTTTCATTCCAGAACACTCACAGCAGGGGGAAAACGAACAGAAGACCCTCATGCAGCTTAAGGTTTCCTCTTACATGCCTATAAATTTCATTCCTGCAGTCATTTGCTCTTCACCCACAAATTAATCTATCTAATAATCTGTGGTTATGTCAGTTTTCTCTCCTTTCCTGTGAAAACATCAGTGCTCCAGATCCTAGACTTGCATAGTGTGATTTTAACTAAGAGGTAGTTGAACTTTAGCCTTCCTGTTAAAGAGCTACGTTAGTGGCAAGTCTTCAACAACCATCTCACTTGAAACTTTGCATTTGGACACCATGTACCTGTTCTTCAGCAGCAGGAACACACAGGATAACAAACCTGCACTGATTCCCAGATCCTCTGACTTACCACACCACCAAACACGGATACAAACACAGTGCATCAGCAGTCCACACCAGAATATAATACAGAACTTCCAAGCACCGCTCTTGTAAAAGAATAGTCAGTCAAATCAAAGTACAGAATTTTATTCTGATAATCTATATTTAACATATCCATCTCCAAAGGGTAGGGTTCTCTGTCCTTTTCTTGCTTGTGTTGTATCATTCAAGGAATCAGGTAATATGATCATCATTCCTGCTTAGTCAACAACTGTTAAGGTCCTGATTCTTCCCCACTACTCAGCATCGGTGAGACCACATCTGGAGTGCTGTGTCCAGTGCTGGGCTCCTCAGGACAAGAGACAGACATACTGGAATGAGTCCAGCAAAGAGCCACTAAAATGTTTAAGAGACTGGAGAATCTGTTGCATAAGAGGCTGAGAGAGCTGGGATTGTTTAGCTCAAACAATACAAATACATTGTATTTGTACAAAATACAAATCTCAAGGAGCAGTGTAGAGATTTATCAATTTGTATAAAAAAAATATAATGGGAGGAAATAAGGTCAGTAGGATGAGACTCATTAGTGCCCTGGGAAAGAGGCAATGGACACAAACTGAGATACAGGAAGTTCCACCTAAATACATCAAAATGTTTTTACTGTAGCAGTAATACAACACAGTAACAGACTGTCTAGACTGGTTATGTAGTCTCCATCACTAGGCATATCCAATTCCAACTGTACAAAGTCACAGGATGTTGAGCAACTTGCTCTGGCTGACTCTGCTTTAAACAGGCCCTGGACTAAATCATCTCCAAAGGTCCCTCTAGCCTCAACCATCCTCTGAATCTGTTCCCTCCAATCACAGTCATGCTGTGTATTCTGTGACAGCCCTGTAAAGCTACCAACTTGAAGGCATCTTTGCACTTCTGAAGCCTGAAGGTCCTGAAATTATTTGAGAGATACATGGACTCCCATATTAAATAAGAATTTTTATATTTTTGTTGCAAATATAGAACAAGTACTGCTGGCTTAAACATGTATTAAACATAGCATAAAATGTTTGTGCTAAGAAAAGCACAAAGAAATCAGGCAATGTCACTTTTTCAGGTAATATTACTAAATCTTGCAATCAGTTTCTAAGAGGAAGCAAGAAATATGTTCCTACCAGCTAAAGTGCTGCTTCTACATCACAAAAACTTTGCTTCGGCTTTTCAAAAAGTAATTTATATACATGTAAAAATAGTAAGATCCACTCTTGTAAGAACCAACACTGCTGACCAATTGTAGTGACACAGTGGTGTCACCTCCAGCAAACACATTGCATTTGCACATTCTCTGCTGTCTCATCTGCTTAATTTACAAGGACTGCACAAGAGTTCTCTTGCCTTCTCTCCTACAAGCAGAGCTTTAAACTTCAAGCTGTCTTTTGTCTGCTCCATACACTGTCTACACTAATCACAGCATCATTCTGTTTTCTTTCATCCAGCTGAAGTTAGAAATGTTTGCAAATTACAAGGAATGCATGCACCTAAACTGGTAGCAGTGTGATAAATGTGGAAATACCTTTCAATGTCTTGAAAAATGAATGAATGAGGCTTTAGTAAATGCCAACACAGAATGGTTTGCATTGGGATTTGCCTGTAAATTAGCTGGAAGAACACAGTACAAATTTGAAAGCTACATTCACATTTAACAGCAATGCTGAGCAAACTTAAGCATTCACTGGAAGACTTTCCCTCTTGCTACACAGAAGTGCATATATATGTGAATGAAAAAACACGTCTACATGCTTGTACACCAGGAGGCTTTGGCAGTGGGCATTTGTATTTATAGTGTGAAAGGAACCTGCCATAGACACAACATAAACAATCAATTCTGGTGGTTCTTTTTAATGTATATATAAAGGACTCTCTATGAAGTACTCTCAGTATACCAACCCACAGATGGATGGCACCACAATGGTCTATGCAGGCTGCAAGCTACTGCTCCACACCACTGCCATAGTTCTAAATACAGAAGGAAAAAAATGTCCAAGTCTTCCTGCCTACCTCTTTATCCATTTACACAGAACTTGCTACAGAATCCTTTAAAATGAAAATCACTTCAATTACGCAGTGCATTATTTTAAGGCAGCAAAAGAAATGTAGTTTTTCATTCGTGTTGCAAGAAATATAAACATTCAGAGGTCTAAAGAGCAAAGAAACTGATTAAGAAATATTTTTAGGTGTACAAAACTATGCACCTCAAAGGGAAAAAGCCCAACAGTAGTGCTTGTGCAACAGAAGGAATTTGCCCAGCATGTCAAGAGAAGTCGCTCCTTTTTTTCTGCTCAGCCCTGTTGAGGCTGAATCACATAATGGTTTTGGCTGAAAGGAACCTTTAAAATTCATCTAGTCCACCCACCCTGCAATGAGCAGGGCCATCTTCAACCAGACCAGTTTTCTTAGAACCCTGTCTAACCTGACCTTGAAAATTTCCAGGGATGGGGCATCTACCACCTCTCTGGGCAACCTGGTCCAGTGTTTCACCACTCTCATCATAAAATAGTTCTTTCTTATATCTAGTCTGCACCTAACATCTTTTAATTTATAAACATTGCCCCTTCACTACAAAAAAGTTTGTTCTCATCTTTAAGTCCCCTTATTGAAAGGGTGCAGTAAGATCTCCCTGGAGCCTTCACTTCTCCAGGTAACAACGCCAACTCTCTCAGGCTTTCCTCATAGGAGAGGCACTCCAGCCCTTTGATCATCTTTACATCCCTCCTCTGGATTTGCTCCAACAGTCCAAGGTCCTTCTTGTGTAGGGGAGCCCAGAGCTGGATGCAGAACTCCAGGTGAGGACTTACCTTTGCAGAGGAGAAGAAGCAGCTTCTGTGACCTCCTGGCCACCCTGCTTTTGATGCAGACCAGGATGCAGCTGGATTTCTGGGCTGTGAGTGCACACTGTTGGCTCATGTCAAGTTTGTTATCCCCCAGTACCTCCAAGAGCTTCCCAGCTGGGCTGCTCTCCATCTGACACACTCCAATGTCTAATAAGAAATTGATCCAGTGACCTTCACAAATGCTAATATGTTCCTCCAATTTTCACATTTTGACTGGTTACTCATTTTCTTACAGTTCACTACTACATTAGGTAACAAAAACACTCCACATAGTCCCTTAACCCAAAAGTCCAAATCTGTAGGTTTCCTGTAAGAAGATTGAAATTATAAACAAATGTTTTATTATGTATTCAAGCAAAGTAGCAGTGTTCTGATTTTCAATTTAAGAGTTATCTGCAAGGGGAAAGTTATCACCAGATGACATGCTCTAGGTTCCTGAAGGGAAAGCCTAAACTCTGCCACCTAAAAATCCTAACTACATGAATCTAAAATAAAAAAGTCTCAGTACTGACAGCATAGTCAGACATACTCTTACCTAAGAGCCAAGGAGAAAGTACCTTACCTTGAAATTGTTTTCTTTCGGTTTTCTTCTCATTATTATATTAAATGTCTCATAAACATCTTCTGCTCCATTTTGTATTGTATTAGTCATGTCCTGCTGATACTGGTTTGGGTCCAGAAACACTCTGTATGTTCGGCAATCACCTTTAAGTCTTGGTTTGGGTTCAGGTCCTGCCCATAATGAAACAGTAAGATTAGAATTTGTCTCAGTGCCAAAAGCAAATTATCATTCAACTAAGTGATCCATAATTGTTCCTCAAACAAAATTTAGGCAAATTCATATGAAACTAATTTCTGCATAGCAATAGAAATATCTTTGTTGCATTATTCTAATAGTTTCTCAATAGAATCTATTTTACTCCTTACCCCAACATACTGGATTTATGTAATTAATTTAGCTACACCACACTTTACCAGAGGAAACTAGTTAACCTTTCTCAGGCTGGTTATGGAATTGGTTTGGTATTTTCCAAGTATGTATCTAATTCAATAAGCATTCCTCAAAAGAGAGGAAAATTATCAGTTAGGCTGTCAAAAATAAAAAATAGAGAGAGAAAAAAAACAGATAAATCTTTTGAACAAGTTTTGGTATATCATACCTTCTTCAATAACACGCCCTTTCTCGTCCAACATGCCCTGAATTTCACAGCCTCTGACATACACCAGGCCAGTCTGCTCAACAAAAGGCTGTCGTCGGTCAAACTTGGTGCCGTAGGGCTGCATGGGACGCACCGTAATCAAAAAGCAGACATCGTGCTTCCGCAGACCTGACCCACCAAAGGAACAGTCAGAGATCTGACTGAATGGCATTTTCCTTACCAGTTCCTTAACATACATATAACAGAATGCTAACTAAAATTTCCTTTAAATGAAACCCCATCTGTACGGAGCATGATTTGTTTTGTTTTAAAATATGCCTTGAACTTAGAGAACACAATACCAGAGGCTATTGAGATATAATACCAAATATAAAAAGTAGAAATTTAATGCTTTTTTCATAAGAAGGAACACATTTATTTCAAGATTATTCTTCTCCCAATAATCCTACTCCAGTTACACAACCTAGTTATTTTCAATCATCTCTAAAGAAGTGTGGCATTAATCTCCCATTCTCATTGACTTCTTCTGGACAAACCTCCAATTCATTTTTTAGCGTTTTTTTTTACAACAAGTTAAGTGCAGTGCCTAGAACTGGGCACAAAATCCTAAACCAAGTTAGCTGTTTAAGAAGGTAAAAGGTCACTTAACCAAGTTGCTTCTTTACTGTGTTACATTCCAGTTTATAAATTCCAATATAACTTGAGGTTTTTTCTTTTTCCCTCAGCACTAATACAATGTTGGGGAGTCACATTCACTTGTGAGCAACGACGACCTCTGATGTTTCCATTCTACAGTTTTGATTTAGTTAAAACTTATTTTTAAATCACAGACTGTTTTAGTATTTAAAAAGCTAGGTGCAGCACTATATAGATACTTTCAGTATAGTGAATTTTCTACTTTAACAGAAATCTACAGTCCCAAATTTGTATCTGCTCATTTATCACACAGTCCAGCTTTAGCATTTGTGCTACGTGACCTGTAATCACACAACGCAGCTCCAGCACATTTATCAGGTTTCTCTAACAAAAGAGAAGGGAGTGACATTTACTGATAATACAAGTACAAGTGCATGCTTCTATGTCGCTTGCCAACACGGTCAACTGAAGTTCAAATCCCCAAGCAAAAGGAGTGTCGCCTGTGGATACTTTTAAGAAACAGTATTTGGTGCAGTCAGCACTCTGTAACATTCAAACCTACTGAAAACTACTAAAATGCACTGGATTGAATTAAAAATCTGTCCTCTCCACCTGTGTATGAGACAGATATCACATTCCCCATACTTTTCCATATGACATTTTTAGTATACACATTATTTAAAATGCTAAGTTAACTTTCCACAGTCCCTGTGAAGGACAGAATGTTGCAGTTGGTCACTGAATGACATTAGTCTGAAGGAATAAACATTCTGTTCCCAATGAACATCTAAGTACTTTAATAATACCAATCTTCACTTCAAGAAAATAAAAACTTCTTAAACTCGGAATTTGAGTAACTGACTTCTAAACAGTGTATTAGGATTGACAAATCTGTATCTTGGATTAAACTCCCCTTTTCTTACAAATAAGATTACACCCAAATATGTTTTATGAGCACCTGTTTTGAGCACTTTATTTCAAAGAATTTTAAGTACCTTCCCATTCATCTTTGATGTTATCTCGGACATTCAAATTAATTGTAACATCTGCTCTTACTCGCATGGGCCAGTTTTCACCAATGTTGGGCTTGGCCACCTCCACCACTGTGAAAGAAACAATGGGTTGTGCCATCCTAGCCCATCCACCAAAGACCACACCTCCATATTCTGACAGCCTAGGAAATAAACCCCAAAGTTTTGTTAGTCATTATCTGATAATAGATTCAATTCTTTTTTAAACTATGAAAAAATTTACCACACTCTAAGTTTTAAGACAAAAGTAGAATTCTTAACTGTACGTGCTACTGAATTAATGTAATCCTGCATTTTAGAATCAAAGCTTATTCATGGACTGACTTATATTTCCAAAAACAAAGGCAACTTATGCTAGCATTATTAAATGCTAGAGACAGAAGAAAAAGGTAAGATAACAAAAGCAACTACTGAGTATAAAAGATATTACACCAAATAGACCTTTTAAATCTAAAGAGGATTAAAATGTGGCAGATGGCAAATTCAAGAATACTCAGTAATATCTCTCACAAGAGTTGATGACGTTTGCATATTTTGTAACATCAGCCAAGGCTTAGTACTCATGGAAAAGTAACTCATCCATCTTAACACAACAAAGGCTGTTTGTTAGCATCCAAAATACTGCCTTTAACATACCTACAGGGATACACATCCACAAACCCTTAAAATACCACCCCTTGGGATGGCAACACCTTCTGGAAGGAAAGAGTAAGTATAAAACACAGTATCTAAGTAATAATTTTAAACACACTGTTGTTACTATGTATTTAGTATACACACAGTATCAGTTTTTGATTCTTTAATAGGCTTTGATTAGAAGTGAACAGACTGGTTTGCACCAGTTAATAAATATTACCATGGTTTCATCCTACTGACACTATCTTCGATGTCCTGTCTGATCTCATAGGTAGACTCCAAGCGGAAAAGATTGAAGTTCCTCAGGAGGTAGTCATGGAGAGTCAGAAACTGTAGATTCAACTTGGGGAGTGCCAGACAGCCTAAGGGTTTAAGGGTAGAAGGGAAGAGGTATTTGAGGGATAAATAAAAAAAAGATGAATTAACATACTGTTTCTATGAATTCATACATAGATACATACATACACACTTTACTGTACAACTGCCAAGGCTGTTATCCTTGAAGATTCTAAAAACTACCCCTTTTATCAATATGTACCTCTAAAAAATCATGTACTTTTCAGGTTCTCTCTAAATGAAACTGCACAAGATTTAAGAAATTTTCATCGTTCTAGCCTTCTAGCAGTAATCTGGTGAACTATTAAATATTAAACCCATCAATGCATTCAGACTATAACAAAACTGAGTTTATGTGCAATGTAATGGTCTTTGGAAATGCAGCAATTAAGTTAGCATTAAATAATGATGAAAAAGGCTCATAAACTAATAAAAACCATGCAGCATCCAACAATTCCCCAAATCCCATGCTTTATGTTTATTAGATGCCATGAAAACCATCAATGTAGAAAAAAGCTTTAAGTCAAGAAATCAAATCTTAATACACAACTCTAGAGTTCCTATTACTGGTTTGTTTTTTAAATGAGAATGAAAAACATAGGAAGATTAGATCTTACTACGCAAGGAGTATTAGAACTCCAAAAGAGGTCCTGAAGCTTCTTCCAGTATTTTAGGATAGTCTAAGATGCAAATTTTCCATAATTAAAATTCCTTTAAGTTACTCACTTAACATTACTGGACTACTATTCCAGTTTGACACCTATGTTTAACACCTGTGAAATCATCTTGCAGTATTGTTGTTGAAAACTTTCCCTGGTAAAGACACTCCATATTGACTTTCACATGCACTGAGATACAACAGCAGTGAAGAAGGGCAGCAGAACACAGTAATTGCTATTCTGGAAAGCCTGACAGTGATAAAATACCTTAACACATTTCCCAACACCAAGTAAGAAACCCTTGTCCTGTAAAGCTAGTTATATGCACAAAGGGCAGGGTGTGAAGCAACACCTCTTTAAGGCTGCACAGTATTTATCAGAGAGACATTCTTCTTCCTTCATTTTCTAAAAGAAAATACGAACAATACTCCTATCCTTCTTGGATTAAATTACTCTTATGTAACTTTTAGACCAAGCTAATTTAGCTACTTTTAAGAACACAAAGAACCCCCCTGAAGACCACAAAACCAACACTGTCTTGTTTGAAACCAGTGCAGGAGAATACATGGAAATTAAAAAGAGAAAGTATAAACTAAACTAAGAGAAGCAAAAGAAATACTTCACAACAGCACCATCAATATCATAATTGCAAAATCATTCACCACAGGGGGAAATGTTTCCACTAGCAACCAGTGTTACTTGGCAAAATTACATTTCATAATTAACAGAATTTCTTTAATGCATTATTACAAAAGCCACAAAACAGGTGTGATGAGCTGCTTTCTCCTCCTGCCCCCCTTTCCCTCCCCCACTGTAATCCACATATCGCCATTAAAATATTTGGCTAATCAAACATAACCACACACTACACAGAGATCAGCCTCCCAACACAGGATGAATGACAGTAAAGCTGCCTTGACCCGCATTTAAGAACCTGAATGTTTCAAAGCATTAGAACAACCTATGTGCTGTTCACTGAAACAAAAAAGAAAAAAGAGAAAAATACTTGGTTTATATATTAATTTCCTAGAAATTACAGCAATCTCCCTAGTTTAGGGGTTTTTTAACTTGTTTTGGTTTGGGTTTTCTTTGGAGAAGGGTGCAGTCTCTTTTTTCTTGCCTTTCTTTTAAAGTTTAAACATCACCAGCAGGCTTTTACTCCAGAAGAATCTGAATCAGCTTTTAACTAATTGCATCATACTAAAGAAAAATACTTTTTCTCTTCTTGGGCAGATCTCTAGATGACATTTGTATCATATCTTGTTCAGAATATGGTCCTTTGTTGCCTATAACTCTGCCTACCTAAAGGAATCATCTCTTTCTTCTCATTAATACCTGTTTCACAGAGAATTTATCCAAAAGGACTAATTTATGCTAAGCATAGCATAGCATTATGAACTTACAGCTTATACCTATGCAAAAAAACCCCTCTAAATCAAAACTACAAGGAGAAGGGTATGGAATACTTGCTGCTAAACCTGAAACAAACTTTATACTAGTATTTGAAGATATGCATTGTTATTTGAAATTTCCACATTACAAATTAAAATTTTCACATTTCTAGTAACATTTCTCATGATCTATATTAAAAAATGAGTTTTTAAAAGTAGCTAGACTAGACAAAAATACGTGTGCTGTTTATTGCAAACCTTAAAATTATATGATTCCTGTTTGCAATACCAGCAGTTTGCTTCCTTGATCATGAGCCCATCAGGTTCTCAAAGTAGTCACCTTTCAGTGACTGCATGTACTTTTACCTTGAAACTGAAGTAAGATAAGCAGTATTAATTTCCTCCCATTACCATCCTTACCCCCACTCCTATTTTAAAAGGCTTTCTTGAACATAATTCAGCACAAAGCACAGACAACAGCTTTTCTGTTCCTGTTTCCAAGCTTTTCGCCTTACGTGCGCCTCACCTGGCAGTACAGCACTTCCATTATCCAGAGGCAAATAATCATTTTTGTGTAAAAATAGGTTTTTGTATTTTTCTTTAAATCCACTATATATTGGCTAACAATTTAATCTCAACAGTTCCTGATTTATAACTGAAAAAGCCCCCCTGATCTCACTCTAAGATACTGGAAGATGCCAAAGTACCGTGCATAAGTTTCTTGGACAGAATAAACATAAGACATCAGAACTCCATTTTTTTTATTGCACCATTTACTGAACTACTAATCATACCTTCTCCAGAGTAATATTCAGTTGGTACAATATTTTCATCCCAAATAATCTTCTCTGTGGGATAGAGAGGCATCTGGTTGAGCTGCTGAATTTGAGATATTCGTCGCTCGTGACGGGAAACCTAAAGAAAGGAAGTATTCCAAACTTCTCTAAGTCAAAAAGGAACAATAGAGGTATTTTTGGAACACAGACATTAATTAATAAGACTACTGGTGGTCACTTGCATTTTTCTCCATCAATATTTTTTTAATTAAATATTTTAATATAACTAAATGCACACAGTGACATCGGAAGATGAACAAACACATAGCTTAACTATTGGTCAGGGTACTAGAATCAAACAATCATCTGGCTATTCAGCAGACCAAAAATAGCACAAGAGAACTGAAAATATTCAGTCAAGGCTTAGCAGAGAATCGACTTCAAATAAAACTGATTTTACGTTCCATTAAACACATGGTCAGTTCCTAACTAACACTGCCCATTCAGTAACAGTTACGTCTTTATTTCCTCTTTGGGACACAAAAAAATCTATCCAATATATGTTATCTATATATATATAGATATAAGATATATATATGTTATCTATATATAGATTAGATATACGTATCTTTCCATGGCATCCATAGGCCTCAACCTTAGAAAACTACATTAACAATTTTTTTAGAAATCAACAAGCACAAAACAAGCTTCTGAAAGAGATTTTAAAAAACAGGTATGCTATTCTAACACTGATATCAGATTAAAAAGCCTACAGTAATATTGGTATACCTTGAATATCCAAAAAACCATGGTGTGCATCAAACAATAGTTCAAATTGGTTTGAGGCCCAAATAGGTACTGAATATCTAGATCTACTCTAGCAGATTTTTTTATTTTTAAATGGGACAAAAAGGTTACTGAATTAACAACCAATCTTTTCCAGAAGAACTCAAAACCATTGCCAAGACTCTCCTTATTGACCTTTACAATTACACCAAAAAACCACACATTAGTTTCTCATGGAAACTACATTTATGAATAGGTGTTTTCAAATAATTTATATGGTTTTAAACCCCATCTTAATATGCCAATTACTGTTATAACACTGATGTGATTTCACAGGTAGTTCAGCAAAATATCCTTAACTACTACTCTACTGCAGTGTAGTTGCTGGATTTAGCTATGCCTTGAGTTTCTGTCCTTTTGCAATGTAAGATGTGCCCAAAGGTTTGTATTCTATCACCATCTTTATGAGATGGTAGTGCAGTGCTCCCTGCCTCCTTCCTCTGGACTATCTCCTGTTAATGGCCCATCAGCACCTTGCCCATGACTCACCATACCACTGTGAGATGCTCCACGCAGAGGGAGGAAGCAAGCATTCCATCCTGAATATAATCTAAGATCTCGAACACCACAGCAGCCTTTCCCACGGGATTTCCAGGGGACAAGAGCTACATAGCTACCACTGGACCGTCTGAGGAAGACCAGACCTTTCTACAGGATCACTGCCTCAACAGAACCACATCCATCACTGCAGGAGGACTGCAGCCACCACCTTATCGGACTGCTACTGCTCCCCTGACTAACAGGGTGTCAGGTTGTATCTGCCTCTGTCAGTTTAAACCATTGGTTTACTGCCTTGTTTTATATATGTGTGTGTATATATATATATATATATTAGTAAAGAACTGTAAAGAACTGTTATTCCTATTCCCTATATCTTTGCCTGAAAGCCCCTTATTGTCAAAATTATAATAATTCGGAGGGAAGGGGGCTTGCATCTTCCATTCCAAGGGAGGCTCCTGCCTTCCTTAGCAGACACCTGTCTTTCCAAGACAGCTTCCAAGAGAAGAAGTACGAGCAGCGCTAAGCACGTTTTTACCAGCAATTCCAGCAGGAACTCCTTGTCGTGGCTCGTGTCCTCCCCCTCGGCCAGGGGCGGCAGCAGGCACAGGTAGGATGCCACCTGGTGGAGCACGTTGGAGCTGCACAGCAAAAGATAAAAAAGGAGCCCCTGTCAAACTGAGAGCAGCGAGAGACAACACCCACCGCAGCTTCCTTCTCCTTCAAGGAAACTCCAGCTCTCCCTTTTGACCAGAGACAAACAATTACGGGGCGGTCTTTTAAGTGAGATTTATGTGTAAGGCGTAAGCTGAACATCTCACCTACAATAAACATGGCAAGGGATGAATATTTTTTTATTGTTTCAAGACCTGACACAGAGCCAAACAACAAATCACACACTTGCCTTTGCCAAATTACATACTGCTATCCTTTTACTCACAGCATTTACAATATAGTACAGTTAATATAGTGGCATGCTTTCAATATTTCTCAATATTTACTCTCTTCTACAGAACAGAGTAAAGAAAAAAATAAACATATCAGGGGTTAACTACTGCAAGTTAATTACTGCTACAACTACTGTAAGCAGCTATCTTATTTTCCAGAAAATTAGTACTTTCTTGTATTCATTAGAATAATGAAAAAAAAAATATATTTTTCACTACTAGTGTTTGAGGATTCAGTGTCACCAAGGAGGATGGCTTTTGTTGGTGTGGGGCCTTGGGAGAGACGGGTGTGCCATGTCTGGCAGTAGGCAAGACGGGGGGTAGGATAGTTAACAGATTAGGCGAGGAGATTGTAATCTGTAGCTGTTGGAGATGCAAAACATGTAACCCTAGAAGCCGAAGTTTGTAGCTGCTGAACTGCTAGTTTGGAACAGTGTATAAGAATGTGCCTTGGACAATTAAAGTTGTCTTGGCATGCACCTGGTGAAGTCCGTGTTTCAATCACTGACACTAGTGGACCCAAACTCTCCCTGTCTCCCTATTTTAGAAAAGGTAAAGGCCCTGTAACGAGTCAAAAGGAACTGGTAAGTCATGTGAGAATGCACATGAGAAGTCAGAAAGACTTTTCATTTAATCATACTGAGAGCCAAGAATTTCAATTTCAATTTGATAACTTACCTAAGAGGTCCAAACAACTTCACCAGTGCATCACGCGTATCTACTGCAGCTACATTTGAGAGTGCAAAGTCATATAACTCTGGGAAATGTGCAAATGCTGCTCTCTACAAAAGATCCATGCATGAAAACAGGATGTAAGCATATTAATGACACAAATTAGTAACAGTTTAAATATTTAGAAAAAAGCATAGCTTCTTCTGATTTGTAACATGCACTGCTCTATGGACCCTACTAGAATAGAAATACAAGCCATATTACATCTCCATTTTTCTTACCACCATCTATTTGTTATTCTGAACTTCTGACAGTATCTTTCTTATATACCCTTCCATCAGCATTTGCTGTCATTAAAATAAAACATAAGGGAGCAGGTATGTAGCTTTGTAAGCAACTAAGAAAAGCAAGGAACAAGTTTAACTTAACCATGCTTCCTTGAATTGTTCTGCTAAAACTGATGGGAACACATCAGTTAATTCCCAGTTGTTAATTCCCATCACACAAGTGTGTGTGAATTTACTTTGTCAGTTTCATACAAGGGACCACTGCTGGCACATGTGCACGCTGATCTTGAGGAAATGCTGCCACCTACTGCATCATCACAGGGTCCTACAGCATTCTGCTTTCCCTTTTTAACAGACCTAACAGCAACAGTTCATTTTGATAACACAAGGTCCAAAATGCTGATATTTTGCTAGAGCATATTATTTAGCCATAGTCACATCTGCCACACTGAAGCACTACATGTCTTCAGATGGTACAGGCAGTCAAGCTAAAGCTATTTCTGTAACTCAACAGGGAAAATACAGGTTTTGATTTGGGAAATAACCTCATGCCTACTCCAGATTCAAATTAGACTACAACAGCAAAATCAATTCCTCTGTCTCTCATAAGCACTTTATCCTCTAATTACCTGTAGAGAAGTAATTCTGTCATAGTGAATTGTGGTCATCTCATTCTCTGTCAAAGCATTTCCAGTCTGATCATTGATTTCAAAGCCAGTGTAGAATTTGAGCATATCTAAAAGCTGAGACATCATCAATATAAATTAGTGGATTAATGGTAAGAGACACCCAACTACAAACAAAACTGCAATTTAAGAGGATAAATGCACAAACAAAAACTCCTCAAAGTACTAGAAGAAATAGATTAAGGAGTGGTATCTACATTTTATACATCGCTGATGCAAAAAATAATTTTTGTTAGGTATCTCATCTGCAAGCCATCAAAATTCCAGTACAGTCACAAGCAATATGGTTTCTTGATGTTCTAGTATTTGAAACTGAAACTTATCACAGTAAGATGATCTTAGCCAGAGGCTGTCACTGAACCCAACCTATGGCTTGCTGCTACCAAAAAGGGAGAGGTCTTGCACCCTTCTGCCCTCTCTGATGGCAGCTCTGAAATTCATCCTACCTTTCAATGGGATTATTTAAGTTGGAGGAAGAAAATTATTCAGATGTGCTGCCAGCTTTGTGTTCCATCAATACTGACCCTCAGAGAAAATGAACAAGTGCCAGAGATGGGGGACAGCAAGCAGCAGGAAAAGCAGGAGATGCAGGAAAGGGGACAGACCTTCAGATCCTGCCATAAGAAAACAATATACTAGCTATGAGTGAGTAAACTGAAGGACAAGAGTGAGAAACAGCTGAACTGCAGAACACTGTGAAGTCAAAATGAACAAGAGGAGAATGCAGTGGTGACAACTTCTGCTATGTGTGTGTTAAAGCACGCCAGAAAATGCATTGCTTTTTAGCTTGTACGTCTAAGAACTTCTCAGAAACAGAAGCAGAAATACTACTCTGGTCTTGTGGGACCCCACCTGGACCCTATTGTGTCCACCTCTGGGGTTTCCAACACAAAAAACCCAGTGGACTTGCTGGAAAATGTCCAGAGGAGCTTACCATAAGGCTGAAGCACCTCTTCTGTAACAACAAGCTGAGAGTTAAGACTGTTCAGCCTGGAAAAGACAAGGCTCCAGGGACACCTTACAGCAGCCTTTACAGTACCTAAAGGGAGCTACAAGAAGGATGCATAAGGACCTTTCAAAGGACATGTAGGACAAGTAGGAATAGCCTTAAATTGAAGAAGGGCAGGTGAAAACAGCAGGATGAAGTTTTTTACTGGGAGAGTGGTGAGGCACTGGAACTGGCTGCCCACAGAGACTGTGGATGTCTCATCCCTGGAGGTGTTCATGACCAGGCTGGATGGAACTCTGAGTAACCTGATCTAGTAGAAAGTGTCCCTGCCCATGGCAGGGGGCTTGGAAATGGATAATCTTTAAGGTCCATTACAACATAAGCCATCCTGTAATTCCATGAAACGTAAGAGCAGTCACACACATAAGGTACAGGTAAGAAAGAACAGGTGTGAAAGATTATTAAATAAACATGTAGTTTGCATCTGAAGAAAAGCCTATCTTTAACAAACAAATAAAAAACTAAATAACTGCAGCATTCAGAAACAAAGGGAACGAGAAAGTTCTTTTCAAGAACTTTGTATCTCACCTGGCAGAAGAGATGACCCTCTTTCTCTCTTTTAGCAAGACCAGACAGGTAACAGTGAACAACAAGATGGGAGTCATCCAACACCGTATTAAACCAGCGCCGTGTGGGAAGCAAAGCCTGCGGTAAATAACCTCATGTTAATACAAGCAGCTCTTCAAAAAGGTAAGAAATCCTGGCTTCTCAGAATTTTCCATTTCAAGATGGCATACTAAGATAGATTGCTGCAGTTATTTGCATATATAATACCCTAACGAAGGTATTAATGCAGCATTTATGTATGCCAAGACACTGGGTTTATGCAGGTAAGCTCCAATGAACAGAGTCCTTTATGTAACTGGGAGCATGGCATGAACTTGCCATTAATGAGAATTCATCCTGCCAGTAAAAAAGGAAATTAAATAAAGCAGTTATTCTATTACCAAGTGTCTATATAATGATTGTGTGCTACAAATGATATGTCAAACTCCTTCAGCATTGTTTTAAATGTCTGTTTTCTACACTAATTTCATGAAATTTAAGCTTGTATTCCTCAAAATTGCCAACTGTTTCTTCTAAATATGATATGGTATCTTCTCTTTGTAAAATACTCAAGTATTTTTCTAATCTTCAATAACAACAAAACAGAGATCTTTTCTTCTGAATGTAAATAGCTTAAGCTGCTGTATGTAGCAACTGTTAATCAGCCTACAGTAATAGACCACAACAATTTAAGAGAAAAATTAGTTGTTCTCCACAGACTGAATTTAGAAGAATGCACCAGCATTGTGTTTAAAACTAAGATGAAGAAAATAAAAGAATCAGTAGTAGAAAATGTTGATTGCTCTGCACAATAATTACAAAAACAAACTCATAAAACTGTAAGAATTCTGTATTGAATCATTACTTTCAAATTACCAAATCACCAGTTTTGATGGCAGTGTAAGCACTGCAATATGGAAGAGTAATATTTTGAAAAAGGCTTCAACACAAGTAAAAAGAGCCCATCAAAAAGACTTGGATTAAATTAAATTAACAAGCAAATTTCTCATTTGCTTGTTCCAGTCACTTAAACTGGACAGGCTTTATAACCTGTCTGAATTCTAACCATTCTGTAGCACCTGGAGAGAACCAATATTAAATGTGCTGCTTCTAAGCATTCTAAGTCAGACTTTAGTTCACCCTCCAACATATTTTCTCTTATCAGAGTATATTACATACATAAGACAGCAAGCTCTAATTTAAATTATTCATTCCATTTTAACTACAAGCACAGAGTACTTAAGTGATTTAACAGAGTTGGCCCACAGATATTCACCACAAAGCCATTTAAAAGTTCCCTGTAATACTCTTTCAGAAAACTGTCTTCTTTCAGAATGTCTTCTGAATCTGAAGTTACTCTAAATAATTACTCACACAATAAATTGTAAAAGAATATGGTTTACTTTTAATTCTGGTACTGTGGTGCTTAAAATTGTCTCACTTCCCCGGCATCTGCTGAAAAAATTTACAGAACCTTGCTCCACCCCTTATTACTCTGTAACAAACTGCAGATCACCAGACCTGGTACTTCTAAATAATGAACTCTAGTCAAAAGGGAATAGCCTCCATTTCAGAACTATTGCTGCTTTCTGGGATTTAACCCAATAACACAATAGATACTTTAAGTGACCTGTTAGGCATTGGGAAGAGTAATTCTGAATTATTCCTACCAGATAAAATCATCACACATTTTCAGAAATTGCCAGTATTATTACCAATATTCCAATTAAATCCCCTTCACTGAGCACTTTAGGATCCTAGTTTGTCAAAGAATTCATCAGGCTTATCAACACTGCTAGTCAGTTCCCAATACAGATCCAATGCTACAACCACCTATTTACAGATAGATAGAAAATCACTATTAAACAACTATGTGCACAGCTGTGACATAACCACCTCCTATTTGCAGTAAGGCTTTAATAATTACTTTATGCACTTACACCCTAGAAAAGTACACCTGGAAACTAGGTGAATCAATTTAATAACTTACCTCAAGGTCTAGCATGAGTTCAATAAACCTCTCACAATAATGAACTTTGTCCATAGAAATAGGACCTAGATAAAAAAAAATTAAAAATTTAAAATTGATCCACATCACAATATATTTACACTTGTACAATTCTTTAAAAAATTAGATAAATGCTACAAATATAAAAGTATTAATTAAAATATTGTTAAAAGCTAATTAAAACATTTTTCTTTTTCTAAAACAATCCTTTCTTATATTCAAAATTCTTCTGGTTAGCAATGGAAGAGTAATAGAATCAGAATTTCAGGACTTTATCTACTTTGAAAAACCTTGAATGTAACATGCAAAAATGCTCATTTCCACAAGATATCACTGGCCCATTATGTTTGTTAAGAACTTTTAATGCCACATACTCAAAAATACGTTTATAAAAGCTGCAAACAAGATGTGTGCAAAAGGCCTTGACTATATTCAAAGGTACTCAGTGGTGACTACAAAGGGGCCTTTAGAATCATGTCAAAAAACACACTAAGTCTCCTTTAATGACTATCTAATTCTTACAGCCCCCAAAGAACTGTTAAAGCAAATCTTCCTAAAAACAGGTCTAGCATAATTAGGAAAACAAGAGAGGATAGGTGTCCTTTCTGAGAAAGCCACATTATACAAAACTCATCCTTACAGCTCAGGTAAGAACTGAAGTTTGCTAAGAGTTTAACAGCAAAAGCAAAACTCCGAGAACTGATTTCACCCAAATTGTGCTGTGCTTAGAGCATAATAACCCTTTTCTCTTAAAAGGCTAACACCTTCCTCTACAAGCACTTTTCCTTTCTAAATCAGGCAAGCACATAATTTTGCTTGTCACAATGACTCAAGAGCAATCAAATCTTACAGAATTTTACTTCACTTAGGCTTTTGTTCTTCCTGTAAATCAACAGTATGAACAGACAGAGACTTAGATATGCATTTATACCACCTATTTAACAAGGCATCTAAGTATGTATGAAATGCCTTAATGCTTTAAGGCTCTAAGCACACAATAAAGAATATCAGTTCCCAGAAATATTGTTTTTACTAAGTACATACTGAACAGAAGGAGGTTTAAAGTAGCTTTTTGCTGTTTCATCTTTAAAGTATATACAGATTTGAATATTAATTTTGATATGAAATCCATGATAGCATAGATTTCACTACAAGCCCCAACCGAAAAAGGTCCCCAGCCTCAGGCTGATATCCTAAGGACTAGCTGCTTCAGCAACAGAAAAGATTTTAACATGGATTACCAGATATCAAAGTAAAATAAGAAACACGGTTACCTGAGACAGGTATTGACTTCAGAACAGAAATGAATTTCTGAATTAGCTGTGAAAGAAATGTTCTCTCTTGATATGCTCTAAAATTGGACATATGACAAAAGAATTAATACTCCTTAAATGCAGACTAAAAGTATATTATACCTTTCCCTGTACAAAGTTAGTTGCTGCAAAGTTTAGATAACGATAGTAGGCTGTGCTGAAACACACCTAAACTGTTTAGATTATAACTTTTCTCTCTGCACTCAGCCAGACAGATGACCAGTCTACATTTTTAGGCACAGAAACTGATTAACAACCCATGCTTCTTACTGAGTCAAGGAGAAGTATGTCTCCTCCTCCACCTTATCACATTGCAACACAAAGGCATTGGAACATTTAATTTTGGTGAGATAGACACAGATTTATTGAAGTACTTGCATAACCTACTTGCCTAAGAACTAAATACTTGCTAAACATCATGAAAAAAGTGGGTAGCTATACAAATATTCTTTTATGCTTTTATCCTATAGCTCTAAGATTTGATACCACAAATTCACTGATCAAATAAAATATAAAGTTCTTAATAGTATTTTTGATAAAGACTACTGAAAAACAAAACAGCATCCAGGAGNTTTTGATAAAGACTACTAAAAAACAAAACAGCTTCCAGGAGGTTATTATATGATCAATACTTATTCGCCACAGGATTGCTAAAAACCACTTTTTAGATTGAAACTATTTATTTTAGCTGAAACGCAATTAACGCATTAAGGAAGAAAAGGTTTCTGTAACATACTGCATTCTTGACTCTTCATCAATTTTGGCATCATTTTTCTTAATTAGATTCCAGAATTTTCTTAGTTTTGGTGTCTTTTTCAACTCTTGTTCCAGTCGATTCTGAAATGTTAAAATGTTATTTAGTCACCAAGGAACCTTGTTTTCATGAGATAAAAATACAGTCCTGTCTTTTTATTAAAAAATAAAAAAATATGTAACTGAAATAAAAAGCTGTCTCTGGCTATTCTCAGTAAGTATCACTGAAAAACAAAAATGTTATAATGCTACAGAGAGTCCAGCCATGACTAGATGTGTCATGGCTGGAGCCATGACATGGAGCCTCCCTGTGACCTCATGGCGTTGTCTACAAATTACAGCTTGAAGAAATTATAAACAACAAAGTTCAGTGCTATGAAAAATTACATTAAAAATATTATTACATGGAAATTTGCAACAAACAAGAGAGAATTTAACAGAGAGAAAGCACATCAAAATATAATTCCATAGTAATGCAGTAAATATTAGAGTTCCTTAACAGTATTCCATAAGAATTTACTTTACATGACTTGGATGATGCCTAGAAAACTGCTCTGCCAGTTAACAGTGTTATGCTTACAGGTTGTAGAGCCATCCACATCGGTAAGGAAATGAGCTGCTGCACCTGACCTCTGATCAAATCCACTTCCTGTTAAAAAGTTACAGATGAAAAAAAAATTTTAAAACATTCTTATGTTTTCTGATCATCTGTCTTACAAAATACATCAATGTACATTTCCATCTGACAAAAATATATTGTGCTATTAGATTTCACAGTTTCCTAACAGGAAACTGCAATACCCAGTAACACCTTTGTATTTTAGGTTCTTTTCATGGAGTGTGTCAGTTCTTAATGCTTCACCACGGGCCCCATGAATGCAACTATTTTTAGCACAAGAGCTGCTGAGAACTGATGTCCCTTCTTCAGTCATTTCTTTATCTTGAACTCAGCTTTCCTACCATGTTTTCTCTACTTGTTTTTAATCTATTCTTTCTCTCCTGTAGCCCTTAATTTATCAAGTTTCTCTCACTTCTTCTACGCTCTTTCCATTGTCTGAAACAAATAATTTTCTCCATGTCAGTTCAAATGTGCTCTCTCCAACTCTGCCTGTGATTTGGATCCACAAAGTTTTCCTTCTTTCCTGAATTACTGAAAAATTTCAATTAACATCTTAAGTATGTCTTCATGGACAAACACTCCATTCTCAGCATTCTGAAGTTTCAACCTTCAGTGCCCTTCACTTAAAACATTTATTCCATTCCGCCTTTCACAAAGGACAGCTTATAATAACAGTTTGTTTTTACAGGCACATTTCCACCAGCTTTCCTATCTTGTTGTACTAGAATTGTGCTCTACAAGAAGAATTCTGTAGTCACCATCAGACTATTTAAAATGAAGATGCATTGTACCATGGCCACTACAGAAAAATACTATCTCAATAAACTATACACATAAAGCTCAAGATGGCTACTGGCTCCCAAAATCATTCCTAATCTCTAAATCAAATAATACTATTTCTAAATTGTTTTGTCTGAGAGATAATTTTGTTATTTGTGCAGACCCAATAATACATCCCACGTGCAATGTAGGTAAGAAAAAAGTCCAGCAGCAAGAGAGGTTAAAAAGCACTGCTTCATATAACAGGTAATTGTAAATTATTCTTCCTGCTTGCTATTTAGGATCTTTAACGCTGTTTTAACTACAGATTGAGAACATAAATTGCTCCACTGCTTTCTTAAAACTAAGTCAAGGGAACTGCCAATAAAAATTGTATCTAAACATGGTTTCAGAAGTGAAAAAAGCCCCACTGTCCTTCTCAATAGTTAATGGAAATAATTTCTATGTTATTTCTTAGGCAGGCTAAAAACAGCACAGTAGTAACTAGTCTGCTTTAAAATGTAAAGCATCTTTTCAAATGTAAATATGTAAGTTTTGAAGTGCCATTTTTAATACAAACAAATTTTAATACAGTACAAAACTTTATAGTAAATTCTTTCTTTATATTGTTTAACTGCCAATCCTCCAGTTTAAAGTCTCATCTGTGACCTGAAGTCAGAGAACAGCAAACATTATGAGAGAGCTAAAGTAAGAGTCAAAAGAGAGGGTAAAAGCCCTCCAGTACTGTCTTTTCCTTAAATCGGAATTTTGCTTCATCTGCCTTGTAAGAAGAAATTGCTAAAACTAAACTGCTATTAACACAGAACAGCATAAACACATTGGAAATATTACAGTTACTTTTAACATACCAAACTATTGAAGCAGTGATCAAGGAAAAGCAGCAGGACTGTCTGTTCATGCAGAGAGTACTCACTCTCATTTTCAACCAAAGATGCCTCCAGTATGCATTTGAAAAAGAAAGGAAAATGTTCTGGCCTTTTTTTGAATGTCTAGGAATAGAAGAGGAAAGTAATTTTGAGTCAGGTTGATACAAATAATTTCAATCTTCATTTACATAACATAGCTTAAGTTCTCTAAATCCATTTAAATCTACAGAAGAAGGGATTACTTTTTCTCATTTTCATTTATTCTGACCAGGCAGCACAATCAAACCAGACTAATGATATCCTCCTGAAAAGGGATCCTCCCCTTATACCTTCTGCATAGTCTAACAGGTGATGCACAGGACAAACTGACCAAGAAGCATGAGTGAAATCTTGTGGGAATGTTCAGCTAGTGACTGCACAGAAATACTGTAAAATGTCCCAGGCAGAAGGTAAGTGGTAGGTTTTGGCTGAAACTATGGCAGCTCTAGGGGATCTGCAAAAAATCAGCTGGTAAAAACCAGAGATAAATTATAATCCTGGAACTTTCATTCAGCTACCTCAGCGGCAAAAAGATAAACTAAATAATCACCAAGATAAAACAGTTCCTTTACAAGGGCAGTCATGTACCAAAACCAAATTTAACTAAGCTGCTTGGAACATAACATGCACCTGTCATTTTACATCTAGTACGTATGACAGAAGAAAAGTGCATATGAGCAAGTTATTAATCCTTTGTGCTTTGGCAGGACTCAAATACTGGCACACATATTAAAGTAAGTGTGCTTCTGAAATAATGCCTGGATAGGATGTATAACTAGGCTCATGTTGTTGAGGTGGCCTGTGAAACCCAGACTGTTTGTAGAAATATCAAGTAATTTCTAAACCTATTATTACCAAAAAAAACCCCGAAGCAAAACAAAAAACCCCAAACAAAAAAAACCAACTAAACAATATACCCAAAAGACATACAGAAGAAGAGTAAGACATTATTTTCGCATAAAACAAAAAAGGTAGAAAACTGTGTTCACATGCTTTAAGCAGTACATTAGTGGATAATATGTTAGACTTCTAGTGGTGCCTTCTTATACATATAGATATAGAAATCCTTTTTTTTCTTTCCATATCAGAGCAAGACCTTC
>VZTN01015679.1:0-32240 GCA_013400515.1 Erpornis zantholeuca | reverse complement strand
ATAATGTTCAGCATCTCACAGCAGAACAAAGGACTTCCACACCAGAAGGAATCAAGTAATTCTTCACCTGTCCATTCCTTTCTCCAAAAAAGAACACAAAGTTTAAAACACCACATGAGATATTCCAGCTGAGGCACCATTCCTTTTAACAGTACTAGCTCTTCTACCTTCTGTCATTGTAAGTGAGCACACTGTAAAAGCTGCAACTTGTNCGAGCACACTGTAAAAGCTGCAACTTGCGGATCAAAGTCAATTCTAGCTGCAATTGAAACCAGTTACCTCCCACGCAGGGACATTCTCTCTGAACTTCTCATTCACCATACAGCAGATTGACATTAAATATGCCTTACTGGACACCTCTGGAGAATAATTCTTCCATAGGTAATTTTCAAGGTACTGACTGTGAAGAGATAAAGAGTATTTCATTAGGTGCAGCCACCCACATAATCTGTCACTCAATTAAAAGAGCAGTTATACACAAGGTTTATTTTTTTCCTCCTTCTCCTGAAAGCCATCTTCACAGTTTGTGAGTAGTTCCTCAAGCTACCTCTCATCTAGGTCACTGAATTAAAACTTGTTAGACTCAGGTACTGCTAAAAGAGACCAATGAGTTTTTTATCAGGAAGACACATTCAAGTGCAAGAAGCAGCCAGAGTTCCACACAATTTCATAACACAAATTCATGTTTATTTTCCAAAAGACTAAAGAAGAAAAAACTTCCGTTGTCTAAAGAATGTCATATTCAGCATTTCCAAGCATAAGATGAAAAGGACAACTACTGTTAAACTGTATCTATTTACTAAATAACCTTTCTTGTAAAAATTTAGGAATCATGTAGACATCATCTTTCACGCTTCTAATCATACAAAGGCAATAAAAATAATGCATACTGTGCAACTAAAATAAAGCTTTGAATATTAAAGGAGAAAATATTAAATATTTTCAAGGTGAAAAAGATTGCTAGACACTGGAAAATTGCAGCTTCCCTGCAATGAGCATTTCTTCTTCTTTAATATTGTCTGTTTCTCATAGAAGAAACACTTGATACTAGATCTTAAGAGATGAGAGGCTATTTGGGCTGTCTCTCTCCTTTAATTTCCTGTTCAAGACAGCTACATCTGAGCAGGCAATCCCTAAATCCAGTCTCGTACCCTGTGCTATACTTTCTCAACTGCCACCAGAAAGCAGAAAGTTTTGTTTCTTCCTGAACAAGCTGCTTGTCCATTCCTTCCTCTCAATGCCTGCTCTAACACTCACTTAGACCCTCATGAGACAGCTCAGTTTTACCTATTTATTTTTTTCCAGCTAACTCTTGTTTGTGTACAGTAATGTAATTCAATAGTTTCAGAAAAGGCAAGTGCCAGAGACGGTGCAAAAAGGCAGTGAGAACTTGTATGCAATCAGGAGCTAAAGGGTCAGTAACAGAGAGGGATTTACTCTTTCTGGGGGCTCAGTCAGAATGCACAACTTTAGATGGAGCTGAGACAAACTCATAGGCATACACAAGATGAAATACACGCTGCTTCCCAAGACCTTAGATTTGCCAATGGAAGTGGAAACATCTCCCCAAAAACCATAGAATTCCACAGAACATTTCACTTAGGAATTCCAGTAGACTTAAATATGTTTTAATGAAAATTCTATGATGTCCCCAAGTGAGATAAACATACATGAACAAGAATGAAGAACAGGAAAATCTCACAAAGGTAAAGACAGAAGAGCTTAACAGACCAAGTAGGAAAAGGGTGGGGAACAGCAAAAAAGAGATAAAATTAATTACAGGACAAATTACAGGCTATAGACCAGAAAGTACTACAGTTACATTAAAGGCTGATCACATTAAGAATGTTCACAGAAAGGACAGGAACCTCTAACTCTGTGCTACTGCTGACATACAAATTCCAGCACGCCATTGTTAGTGTCAAACCCTAAATTATAAATTTATTTTCTCTTCTGCACCTTTTCTAATTAAGAAGCAGAAAACTGAGGGACGTTTGTCCTTTTGTAGTTACTGGTAATAACTTCTGGACTTGAGCCTTTTTGAAATGAAGAATCTACCTCAAACAAAAAACAACTCATTGCATTTGTTCTTTAGATTTGAGAGATAAAAGAGCCAAATAGAACATAAAATATTGTGTTTTTAAATACATACATGTTGCAAATATTTTTTTACATCATTTTAGACATACTCTAAAAGTTCTTCCAGGAAAGTCTGAAGTAGTTATAATGACTGTTTAAACAGATTTCCATTTATTTTCAAGAGAAGAAAATGTTAATGATGCTGCTGCAGCACATTTCATTTTTAACCTCATAGTAAGAGACTTAATCCAAAAACTTCTCTGATTTCAGTGAGTTCTGCTTTAAGGCTTAATGACACATTCCAAATTACAGACCCAAGTTTCTCACTTATTTCATTCACACTCTTTTTCTCAGTGCTCCACTTATACTAGAAATTGAGAATCATAAAACACCTGAGATTTTGAGAGAGAGAATCTTTGAGAACCAAAGACACCCTGAGATGTTCACTTACTTTATGGAATTATTTCCTCTTTAAATTAGGCTCTTCTCACTTAATTTTTCCTGGTACACTATTAAAGGCCTTAGGAAGTATAAAAGAGTACACTACCTTCAAATTGTCTTACTGCCCTGCATTTGTTTTTCATCTTTACAGGTTCCTATGAAAAAATAACTCCACATTTCCCTACCCGTAGCTTACCTGAATTCAAGGAGCATTATCTTTCTAATTGCAAACCTAAAAAAGAAAAAGTAATCAATTAACACAAGAAAGAAAGCCTCCCACACACATCTTAGCTGCATAGAAAATGGCTATATTTTCCCTCATTTCATTATATAATGAAACTTGTAGAAACACTCAGGAATTATTTCTGTCCTGACATTTCCATGCAATAGCAACGACTTGGATAGAGAAGCAACTGCTGTAACACTGTGGAAGTTAAACTTCATAGAGGTTCATTAAGAAATTAAATTCACATTTTAAAGAAATTCATGTAGGTCTTTTAAATACGAAGACACCACTTCCAATAGCCTTGAAGACACAAACTTCTAGAAGCTGAGAGTGTCTCCTGGAAAACTACAATTACATATTTAATCTGTTCATAATGGTATTTTTTCTTAGTGACTGGAAATCGAAGTTTGCTTTGATTCCATGACAAATTCTTAGATTGCTTTCATACAGGAATAATACAGAGAATTCTCTGCAGCACTTAATCTTCCCCAAAAGGCTCCACCTACAGTTACTACTCTCTTCTGTACACAGAGCTGCAGAACCCAGTGCATCTTGGATTCTTTGTCTCCCTTGTATAACAGTACAATTCACTGAAATGACTTTTCCTTTATGAACCTGGTAACATCAACCAGAACAGAGGAGAAAGATAGAGGCAGTGCACTCTTCAATAGCTTTTTTTCTCTACATTCCTTAGTGACAAAAGAAGGGATCAGCCTTCTCTAGCCATCATGACAAAACCAACATAGAAGATGACAGATTTCCAGGTAAAGGGACTGAAAAATACCAAGTCCAACCATCACATTTAAGGTTTATGGGATTAGGAACTCTCTTGTTACCACATTCAGAATTTGAAATACCATAAAGATTAAATTACTTAAATGCACTTGGGTAATTTTCATCTGCTTTCAACATATAGACGAGTTTTAAAGTATTCTATCAAACATCAGAAACAACTCCAACATGGATAATGTTGGAATGGTGGTAAATAAGAGAAAGTAACTGGTGTACTTACCTTGACCTGACAATTTCTTTTGTATATACATCTTCAATGACCTATGGAAAAAAAATTTAAGTGAATTTTACATACGCTAAAGTGATTCAAAATGCATTAAGACATCTTATCTGAATTAATCACTCTCTGCTTGCTGCTATTAAAATACTTTTAACAAGTTTTTCCAACAAAATTGAAAGCATCTGCACTACCAGTTGCAATAGGCACACTTTGACATCGCATGACAAAGAGATGAAGTTCAGCCATTTATGTACATCCTAGTTCTAACAATCACAGACAAATTCCATTACAAATACTACAAAAAGACTGAGTAAAGGGAGGCTAAACAGCGAGATTTAGGCAAACGTCCACAATGAAAGGAAACTTAACATTTAAGTACCCTGCAGTACACAAAATCAAACCATGCCAAATTTTAAACATCCAAAATGCACATATCCACCAGAATAGCAAAAAAGTTGTCTGATGGAAGCTCACCAAAGAATCTTTCAGAAAGAACAAAGTTCAGTAAAACCTGCATCTTTCATCCTTGTTTGATTTCTAAAAGTAGCACATCATCACCATTCTAAAAGTAGCACCTTTTAACCTCAAAGGAGATGCTCAAAGATCTTTTGCCCTCATAAATTCTTGGCCAAAATAAACTGAACAAATAGCATATGAAATAACTGCATGCTACAGCACACCTTCCTAACAGTACCTACATTTATAGACTACAAACACAAAATAAATTACAGTGTCTCAAGCAACTGTTGACCTCCCAAGCAGTTTCCTATACTCCCATATAAAATAAGAAACACTGAATATTGGCACATCAAGAAACAGTTGATCCTCATTCTTTTACACCCCAACAAAATTCCAGTAGAAGTAATTACCTTTACATCAAAAGACAATGTTTTCTTCACATGTGGAGCCCAGTATTTATTTGCTAACTGCACAATGAAAAAAAAATAAAAAGAAAGGTTAAATACATTCATTTTCATGTTAATGATACAATATCCTACAACCCATCCCATCCCATCCCATCCCATCCCATAACTTTATTTTGCTAGTATCATGCTTAATTTCAGCTTATGTTAGCTACAATTAACAAAATTACGTTTTCTAACAGCTATGCTTATCAACCATTTAAGGCTTTTACGCCTAAACCTCTTTCAACAGAAATGTGATACTCTGGAAAAATTTCAGATGCATAGACTGCTATATAACAAGCATTTTCTATTCTTAAATTACATCTAACAAATCCATCAAAAATAAACCATGATCTTTCGGGAACTGCAAATCCCAAATTACAAGTGATTATGCTTCCTTGATGAAACTGACAAGTAACTAGAGGCTATATATAAAAGTCTAGCATTTTAAGGCTCTTTGCTGCAGCCATCTCTTCACCAAAACTCCTGAGCGATGGTGACAAGAGCTTCCTACGCAACTTTACTCAACCTTCTTTATGCTCTGCAAGAGGAAGGAAAACAGATTTCCGAGAAAAAAGAAAAAAAAAAAAAAAAGATGTCCTGTAGAAAATCACTTAAAACTTTCAGTAACAAGGAACTCTCGGCAGCTTTTCACATGTTAGAACATGCCTTACAGCGGTGCACAGTGTGCTGCACTGATGCGTTCTGTAGTGCTGCTTTGTACGTCTCTCTTTGTAAAAGCGCGGAGGGAGGGGGACACCCTCTCGTACGTGACAGAGGCGTACATCTCTCTTCAGTTACCACCAAACAAGTCCCTCTTCCCATCACCCACGGCCTACAAAGGTTATTTAAGCCCCGAGGCGCCGTCACCGCCGGAATCGCCCTTGGAGCCCCGGCTGCGGGAGAGGCGGCCCGGGGGCCCCGCCGGCCCTACCTGTGTCACGTACTCCGCGTTGATCTGCGACACGGTGGGCGCCACGATCTTCTTCGGCGGGGCCGAGGACGCCGTCGTGGTCGCGGCCATGGTGCCGCCGCTGGAGCCGCCGGGCACAGGCCGCTGTCGCCCGACGCTCCCAGNCCGCTCCCTCCCTGCACCGTCGGTCTCTCGCTCCCTCCCTTCACCGCCGCTCCCTCCCTTCACCGCCGCTCCCTCCCTGCACCGCCGGCGCGACCTCGGGTGTTGAAAGGCTGAGGGAAAAGGTGGCGGAGGCTGTCAGCGCACGGGGTTGCTGCCACGCTCAACCTTCCAACGCTCAGTAAATCCGCTTAGGGGGACTCCTGTTTTATGTATCACTTAGGACACAGCTTTCTGTCCATGTAAGGTGGAAAAAACACTCTTTGTAATATCAAGCAATTGCCACCGAGACCTGAGCGGGGGTGAGCACTCTGTCCGATCCACAGGCCCGTAATTAAAGCCGTTTACCTAAGTGTTGGACTAGATGATCCTTATGGGTCGCTTCCAACTCAGAATACTCTGAATCTCTTGAAACGTGTGGAGGAAAGGCAAAGGCACAAGGGAAAAATTCCATGCTCGACGAAGTCAACAGTTTGGTAATGCTTTAGAATGGTTTGCAATTAACTTACTCATTTGGTAAACAGATTTATTAAAGAGGAAATTAACAGACTCCCTGGGGAAGTTACTGTGCTTTGTTTCTGGGCTCATTATCCAGCACCTGACACTTGAGTACTTTAAACTTCCAGGCAAGTCCCATTGAAGTCTTTTTGAATATGACCTCCTTTGTTTTAATATCAAGGTGAACTCCATTTCATTTCTTCAAGCAAAGGTTAAACTAAATATTCTTTTTGAAGTTGAATTAGAATGGACGATGGGAATGAGGAAAAGTAATGACAGTACCTGGAATAGGATCAGACAATGGCTGCATTCAAATAAATATGCCTACTACATGCCTTTACTTTAGAAGATCCAGAAAATTGAAAACTAGTAACATGAAAAAGTTAAAGAAGTACCAGTAGCAAATTTTGTTAATAACAAGGATTGAAATTGAAGCTATAAAACAGTGATGAAAAAGGACAAAGGAATGTAAGTTCATTACTTATAAATTTAGGCTGAAAATAGGAAAGCTTCTGAAACTGGCTTTCTGATGGAAGCCAGAAGTTTGATTTGTGTTAAGATGGGGAGAGGCAAATGCATTTTGGACATTTTAAGTTTTTTGAAAATTGTGTAAATTTTCTAGAACAGCCTTGCAAGGCTAACCTAAACCTGCTTATGATACATCATCTGGTCTGTGTCAAACCCCACAAATTTCCATATGTTATCAAAGCTATGAAACCTCAAGAAAGAATCTACATTAACCTAACTTTTGGCATTTGTGTGTCCCAGTTAGGAGGTCAGTTGTCTTAAATCTCACTACAGTTAATGTGGCAACAGAGGTCCTTCCAAAGGGCAAATCAGATCTAATCTAAGTGCTCTCATTCTCTGAAAGAGCTTCTGATACCAGAAACTAGTACTAGATGCCAATGTTAGGCAATATGATTACATCCCTCAGTGAAAGTGTCAAATAAAGTGTTAAAGATCCCCTCCCTTTAAATAATATATTAAATTTTTCTCTATACAGGGTATTTTTTATTTAGAGAGTGCTGGGACAGTAGGACTACAAATGAGTAGCAAAAGTATAAATAAGTGCTTTGGAAAAATACATTGCTTTCATCCTCAAGAGCAGGGGAACCTTTAAAGAATTGTGGTGAGACCAGGCATAATGACACCCAGTGTTGTACCTTTGTCCCCACCTGTGAATCTCACCCCAGCGCACAACTGTCTATTAAGACTGGTCTCTTGAATGCCTGTATGCTCGGTTTCCCCCAGAGTGGAAGCACATCTGACACTTTCCACTCCAAACTCCTTTGTAATTGAGGAGAAATAAAACCCCGTACCCCATCATCCCAGCAGCCTTCTGTGAAATTCTCCATCTTTCTATACTCATTGGCTTAACATGTCAAGAAAATCAAATATTCCTTTCAAAAACCTGTTAATTCATTCATGAAGACATGTATTATTCAAAAGCCACATATTTGAGCAGATGCAGTTTTCAAGACTATTATTCATTTCTAGGCTGCATACAGTCCTGGTCAGTTTATATTCTATGCTGCTTTCTTGCTTAATTAGCTCCTCTTGTTTTGGATGCTTTCCCTTCTCTATTATTGTAACCATATTGTAAAATATGCTTTTCTCCTTTTCTTTGTAAACTGTGTAAGCCAAGGTCATCAGTAAGCTGGCCATTGCTTTTATTTCAATTATACTCTTCTGAGCCCAGTTCCACTAGAACAGGAAGTACTCAGTGATAATCAGCAGGGGTTGATTCTATGTTCTCTATTCTCTACCTTTTAGATTACTTTAGATTCTACCTAGAGTCACAGAAAATATTAATTCCTAGAAATGAAAACTCCAGACAATTAATAGATAAATATCTCTAACACTGACTGATTTTGTTTGTTACTCTTTTAGGGTCATCAGTGAGACATGACCAGTGAAACTAGATTCAGCGGTGCCATACTTCTAATATAAATGCTCTCTCACTTTTGACTGTTTCTCTTTCACACAGAGATTTAGCTTTCAACTTCTTAGACATAAATAAACCCTGTACTGAGATGCAGGCTCTGTATGGATATCATCTTGCACCTTTGTAAACTCTAACAGGAAAGTTTTGTTCCAAAGCAGTTAAAAAATAGCAGCACTGTACTCAGGGTGCAAAATGGCATTATCTTACCCATTCAAATCATCAAATTCCTTCAAAATTATGAACAGGCATCTTATCTGATGGGCAACTGACTTTTCTCCTCCAAACAAGCATTATGCTGGGACATGATTCCCCATGTGCCTCAGCCCGCTCACTGCAGCACAGCCGCAGTGACTATTCCTGTCTCTTTGATCTGGAATGATAGTGTCGCTGCTCTCACAACCCTACTGTCACCTGTCCTGATGGCCAGGGGAGCAGAACAAACGTTCCCCTGACATAAGATGGAATTGAAGGTATGGAAACCTTCTTTCCAGGGTGGATACTCTGTTCCCACATAGCTGAGGGCATGCTAACACCAGTGTCATAAAAGAGAAAAGCAGCTCACTGACAGACAGCTTCGTTGTACTGCCCCATGCTCTCCCATCCAGGGGTTGTTTTACTTCTGCTCCATCTGTACAGTTTCAAGCTAGGCATAAAGTTTCAGTGCATGACCAAGGCTGTTGAGTCTTTGGCCTCAATTGCTTCTTGGTAGAGACACTGGGGCCTGATAGATAAGAGACACTTCTTCCTTCCCAAACCATTGACTGTGGCTGTACTTCCCCTTTCAACGGTAGTTTCTTCTTCTTTAGCATATACTGAATACCCTTAGTGTTTCTTGGCCCTTGTGTCACATAACTCAGAGGCCAAGGGAAGTCTACATTCCCTTTTTGAAAGCAAGCCATGGTTGTTCAGACAGCCATGTTCTGTATGCAGAAAGTCAAATCCAGCTAAGTTTTGATGGCTGAATTGTGCCATCTCTGTGCACAACTTACAAATTTTGAGGTGGTCCAGGTGGTTTTTAATAGAACTGTGCTTCTTAGGAGGGAGGTTGAAACAACTGGGGTGCATCTCACTGCTGTAGGGGAATGTGTTACCTGGCCGAATATCATTGCATTATACTACATGTGTACGCTTAGCTTTGGGAAGTACCTAACTGCACGCTGCACACCTTAATGTAAGGCAGATGAATCTCAGCCTGAGTGACACTAAGCCATTTGTTGGGTAGGCTTTCTATGAAGGAAGCCTGTAAAGCTTAGGAGAATGCATCACTTTAAAATTAGCTTTTGTCTTAGTTTATTGACTTCTGCACATACACAAGATTTTTCAAGATGCATCCCTCTGAAAAGCTCTGAAACCGAAATCTCCACATATGAGAATTTCAAGTGTCATCATGTATATATATACCAACTTGCACATGCAGCTTTTCTTCTAACCAAAGGAAGAAAGTGACTATGAATAAGCAATATTTTGAAATATTTATTGCAAAGTTATACGAAATAATTTTTTGAAAGGGAGGAGGGGATGAATTGCATATAAATAGAAGAATATGTACATTAAGCAAAGAAGATCTGAAATCTCTGTGTCTCTTACCTGTTGAAATTATAGAAGAAATCTATTGATTTAAACCCACTTTCAGGTAAATAAAATTTGGAAAAGCTTCTCAAAAAATATTAGAGCAATCCTTTAACATGTAGAAAGCTTCGGCACAATGACATGGAGTTATTGCTTTGGTTATAACATCCTTCATAGCAGTTAATATTCATATAAATTAAATGTTCCGTCTGTTCATTACAGCTTTAATTCAATCATGTCACGTTGGTTTTACTATTTTATTTATGTGCATTCTTCTAGTCCAAGACTTTTGTCACTGTGTTCATCTCATTAAATATGTGTACTTCCACTCAGTAAATATGGGTACTTTCAAAAATGATGCCTCAGTTTAGTAACAGATGCTTCTTAAAATATTTAGAATTTTAAAGTGTAAAGAAGCCATCAGTAGCATTCTGATTTGTGTATAAATATTTATTTAGCACACATTCTGGCCAATGTACTGCCCTTGATTTTTGTGCAAAAGTTACAGTAACTTCAATGGATATTCTAAGCTCATGACTAGAGGAAAATATGGTTAATTCAGCAACCCAGCTGCTTTTATATCCCAGAATAGCAAGCAGTGCCTCTAGTGAAGAAGATGGTGAAAGAGGAGACTTTGTGTCATTCTTAGCTTTCTGTTGCTGGGCTCATATTTGGGTAACAGCTCAAGTTAGAGCAGACTCTGGACTATTGTAATTCTCTTCAGAGACTTTTAGCTAGGTTTCTACCAGCTGAGGCAGAACAGTGGTAAGAAGTTGAGATCAATGGTCAGAAAAGCTCTAGCAATCTTTGCCAAAAATCCCGTGAGAGGCTTTTATGTGATGAAGTTTCTATGTGGAAAAAATTAATATGAAATAAATTTGTTGGAGGAATTTCATCACTGAAATGAGATTTTAAGGCAAATAATTTCCTTTCTGCTAGTGCTGGCATGAGAAGTGCTATAGAAATTTGGGTCTATTGCAGCATCATTGTAAAAGTACATTTTTGATCACACCTCTTTTCTCACAATAAAGAAAAAAAAATAGAGATTGCAGACAGAACTGTAACATATCTAATATGCAGCATAAAACTCAATGGAGTCATCAATTCTAAGATGCTGAAAGCTAGCTCCAGTCTCCTAAAGCTTTCATCCTTGCTTTTCTCTATATTTTCCAAGTTTTTGCTAGACATTTCCATTAGCATGTCAGGGTTTTAAAGGAGTATAAAATGGCAATAAAACAGAATACCTACTGAAAACAGCAAATTCACACCGGTGTAGTACCAAAAATAATGTTTTGCCTTTTAATAATTCCTTTTACTGGTAAAAACCCTTCTACTGTAATATAAACAACAATATTACTCAACAAATCCTTTTAGCTTATTAGCAAATAGACATTTTTCCTTTGCTAATTGCATTAGCATCAGACATGTTATTCAACACCTGAGGGAATTCCTCCAGAGCTATTCTCGCCACCCAAGTACCTGCTATTTTTTAGACCCAAAGTATAAAATACAAGCTATAGTACACTACAGCAAACAAGTCTCCCGAGATACTAATCCAAGGCTGCTCTCAGTGTCATGAAAAAATCCTAACATGTTTTGATCTTAAAAATTATCCTCAAATTGGCTGCTACACTTGAGATGTCTAGATAGCTTAGCAGATTTCTACTTCATTTAGTAGGACTCTATTATCACTAAGAGGAATCTCTCTACGGTGTTTTCAGGATCATCTTAGAAACAAAACAAACTAGAAATTGAGGAAATCTGATTTTCTGTAGCTCAGCAAGCTACTTTTTCAAACCCATACTAGGGATTAAAATGCACAGATAAAATAATGCCACTTTCCATCCAGATAGTGTTTTCCTTTATGTCAATAGGGTTTGAGTACAGTGCATTAGCCGTACAAAGGGGAGACACCTTGCATAGCTAGCTGCTTTAGTTTAGGAATAGTCTTCTATTTTTTTAAATAGCAGTGGTCACGTAATTCTGTTTCTCCTTCTTCACTGTGTCAGCAAGGCACATCCCAATGCCACAGACAAAGCTGGACAGTCACCATATCCATGTGCCCTTACTACCCTACACACCCAAACAACTTTGAGTGGAGAATGACAGGCCCCAGTCTACATCATCACCAGTCAGCTTCTCACATCTTCCTGTGCTCGCATCCTCAGGCACTATTTTGCAACAACCAGCTCCATGACTCTTGGACTAGAAGTCACAGATGGGGTTTCACGGATCGATACAGACTGGCACCAGGGACACCGGAAGGATTCCAGTGAAGAGGAAAAATTTCAGCCACATATCCAAATCCTGTCAAGTGTATAACAGTCAAGCCACACATTGGGATATCCTGGGAGCAGTCAGGAACTGGAATGGCAGAGAACAGAAGAAAAACAGCATTCAGAGACCCATGATAACTCAGTATAGACATAATGACACTTTCATGTTACAACAATAGTTTCTGAACAAGGAGATATCAATTAATTTGTGAGTGATTTTGTTGTCATAAGACTGATTTCTTCTTCACTTGCATGGACTTTGAAGATTCACTTTTTAAAGAGATGCTAAAAAAAAAAAGCCGTTTAAAAGCTGCTTCACAGAACTAGTCATTATATGAAGAAATACAACTTATTTGCTTAACCTGGAGAAAGAACATTATAGGAGAGCATAGAAAAGTCACTTCTGTAATTTCAATTTTCCTTATGATAACTGCCTCTCAGACGCATCTCATCCACAGCCATCAGACCATAAAACCAGGCTATTAAGTTAAAACGTACGCTTTAAAAATCCACAAAACCTTGTGCTAGGAATATGAACCATTACCACTTTAGTTATTTAGGAGGTCTGGGCATTTTCAACATCATTACAAGAGGCCATTAGATAGACCGAATCCATAGTCTTTATTGATTTAAGAGTCATCCAACTGTACTTAGATAAGTGTTACTCAAATGAGCTACTATTGAGAGATTATGACTTTTGGAGTTTTACATTTATACTAGGAGGCAGCCAAGAAAACTAAACATTAGATCCAGCATCTGTTTGAAGCCTAAGGTGTCATTAACTCCAATTAAGTCTATTTTCCCTATGTCCCATTTGCCTCACTAATTTTTCTTGTTGGGTCTGGGTGTGTGAGAGCAGACCACAGCTGAGTGAGAAACCCAGCACACAGCAAAAAGCAGTTAGAGTGATGAAACAGTTTTTCTGTGGTTTATTACTGTTTTTTTTTCCCTTCTGAATTTTTCTGTAGCCAGATAGAGGAATATTTATGTATGTATGTTTTGACTTCCTGTAAAACTTGTGTGGGGCTACAGCTGCTACCTCAGGCCACACTATGATCTCAGAAATACTCCTCAGGCCTCAGACTTGACAAATAGCACTGGGGCTGAGCTCCTCTTGAGCTTATCAGAAACACTGTCTCTTCCCAGGAATTTATGTTGTCTAACAAGATCCTGTTTTTTTTCAATGAAAGGCCTTGGAAACTTATTTTTCTTGCCTGCATAACAGCACAAGTGGAACAATCTTTTGTTACCAAACTTTCAAAGAAAGTTACTGAGCCGAATTACATCCAGGATGGAAAATTACTATGACTAAAGACAACTCTGTAGCAACCCTATAAACAGCAGTCCTAAGTAAGACCCTTGGAGTTCTCCCGAACCACAGTGGGCCTCAACCAGCACTCACCCTCGGAGAGGGATGGCTCTCAGCTGCTGGACTCTCAAGCTTGCTATACTCTGACGTGTGTGCTATACATTGCACACCGCTGCCAGAGCCCGGGCCGATACCCCCACTCCTCAGAGCTCAGCTCTTTGCCCATTGGGAAGACACAATGGCACCTGACATGAGAACTTCACTGAACATGAGGAGTGTTTCACCTTGGACATACTCCTTTCGGTTTCTGTGTGTGTCGGTGTGAATATGATACAGCAAATATACTATGAATGTTGCTCTTGGATTCTTATGTTAAACTTGTGAGATGGGCCTGCAAGTTACTGTAGTGCTATATAAATTCTATACAATCTTTGGTAAATAGTTTAAATTAAGTGCTGTTAAGTGCTGTTACTTGAGGCCTAAACTGTTGGTCAGATCTGGGACTAAGCTTGGCAAGGGACTCCCCTCTGAACCTTTTGACTCAATTGGAGGGTCCCTCTTGTTTATCCTTACCCTTTTTCCATCACCAGCCTTCAAAGAGATCATTTTAGGCTTATTTTAGTTATAGATTAATGTATTTTAGATTTTAGTTTGATTTTTTTCTGTGTGCTTTAACCATCTAATAAGTAGCAGAGTGAATGTTGCCAACAAAGTTTGTTGTGCTTTCACTTTTACATTAAAGCTGCTTTTGACAATCCCTTTGCCAGTGATTCTTTGAGCCACCTAAAACACCCATTTGTGACACACTGCAATGATAGTGCAGCACAAACATTTTAAAGGTATCCATAGCCATATCTCCTAGACAGAAAATGAATGGAATCAGTTAGTACTGCAGTTGCATAACTTGTCTTCAAAAAATCCCTTTTACCAATTCCTGCTTGTTTTAAAATATTCGACCCTTCTTCTGTCCCACACAGAACAACCTCAGTGCTAAACCCATGCTATTGGAGAAGTTCTCCTCATCAGGAGCTCATTGTTAACACAGAAGGACCCAGTGTTTTCCTCTGCAGAATATGCTTTGGTTCTGCAGTCTCAAAAAAAATCTACTACTTCAGTACTATCAGATTATTAGTATTAACCATCAGTTCATTCTCACAAAACCACAGGCAATGTTTCTGCCACCAAAGATACTTAAAAGATTGATGGCTTGAACTTGCCTTGAAGCATTATGAAAAATGACTGACATACTAATGAACAACAAAAAATGTTATTGTGAATACAGAGAAAACTGAATACAGAGAAAACTGAATACAGAGAAAACTGTTCTAGATCAAATTCTCAAAGATACTTGAAGAATTTTAGTTTACTGCACGAGACAGGATTTCAACCTCAAGTTTTTTTCTCTCCTGACTCTTAGAAACCATTTAACCCCTGTCTAGCTAGTTTATGGAGTAATCCTCATAAAATCATTAATTTATACTGACACAAAACTTTTTGATGGGATGGAGAGCCAGACAGACATTGTGGCTCTGAAATTTAAGCCCAAAGACTTCATTACTTTCCAAATTAATCAGACAGTAACACTTCCTGCAAATGTCTATTCAGCCCTCAAAAATATCTTTTTGTATTACATTCCCTTCATTTTACTGAAATTGATATTTTCAAAACATGAAAGCTTTGTTCTCTAAATATTATTCTCATAGCATATTTAAATTACTAACTTCTTAATAAAGATGTTATTATTTTTAAACATATTTGTATTTTATAACAAAATCTGAAACCAAACCTACTGTTCTAACATTCAAAGTTAGTTATTTTGACATGCAATCTTTTCTACATAATGAATGTTAGGTAGTTTCAAAACTTTGGTTTGCACATACAACACACAACGAAAGTACAATATAAATAAAATAGTTTATTGCAAGTACTTTAAGAGAGCTCTACAATATGTTTTCAAAACATTTTATACAGCATTTTGTCTTTCAATATGAAACAATTTACATAGGGAGAAAAAAATCTCAATATATAACTATAGCAATTTTTAATGTACAGAATTTGTCTGTCATACAAAAAGCATAGTAAATACAGACTTGTTTCTGAGTATTTTTCCTGGTTTTAGTCTCACTGAAAATGGAAATGAATAACATGTATGAAAATAATTTTGCCCTTCACTTCATATTCACCAAGTACTACAAATTTCATGCCACTTCAAAAATAAAGATGAAACCCATTTTACTTCAATAAATATGGATCTATTTAAATACTGAAAACAATGTCATGTACCTTACAGATATGTTAATTTAGAAATAGGATTAAGAACTTCAGGTTTCAACTATTGTTGCATAACAAAGAAAGTATCCTAAAAGGTAGTTTTTTCAGGTCAAAAAAAAGAAGAAACAAACTCCACTCCTGTTTATAATGTAGGAAGCTCCACTGCACTTACACTTCTTGCCAGCCCCATTGGCACAGTGGACAAAACCATCTACTTACCAGAAAGTATAACTACAGATTCTATTAATACAAAATCAGAATTACTTAATTTCAGCTAAAAGTAATTTTCAGTCTGTTATATTTAATGTAATAAGAACATGACTTCTTGACAAAACTGCTCATCTGAGTTATTATCACATCTTAGAGAATATTTCTTTTACTGGTTCACTATGTATGTTGCAAGGAAAGGAGACTGAACAGATAGTAAGCCCATTTTTAATGTTAATGATAATTTCTTGTCTTCTTTTCTTACAGAAAAATAGCTCAGTAAAGTGTGAATTGGCCAAAGATGCTAGAGAAGGCAAGGGATTTACAAGGAAGTAGAGTTAATGAAGTGGTGAAATGGATTAATTGATTATAAATCCTAATATTATAGCATTGTTACCTTGTATTTTATATAAAAAGGGAAATTATCTAATTCCTCATGTATAGTTCTCCAAGCACATTGCAAAGCAGTTACTTGTTCTATCCCATAGAAAACAGAATTTTCTATAATGTCACATAAGCATTCTTCTCATTGAAATTTCTCCCCTTTTCTACTCTCTTCCTTTTTTGTGTCTTTTACCTAAAAATAACCATTAAAAAAAAAAAAGAGATATACAGCAAGTGTCCTTTGCTTGCAGCATATGAGGAGCAAAAAAACCCTAAAAGGACCTTTTTCCCTTATTCTCAAAATTACCTTTTTGTTTTTACTTTTCTGATTGTTATTACTGAATATAAAATACTACATGGGTAAAGGTAAAACTTTTAAACTATCTTATTCATGAACTCTGCAGGTTGCTGCCACACTATTGATACAATACGAATGTGTATCTATAAATTAATTTAGCCAAAGGGAATGCAAAGAGAGTGTGTGTGGGTTTACTACATTTTTAAAAAACATCTCAACAGTTAGTACCTCACAAATTGTATCAAGCAGACAGTTCTGAAGACAGTAAATTAACTTCACCATGTCATCTCTGTAATAGAAAATATAATCCCCTTCAGTTAATTGTTTGGCCTAATGTAAGTCTTTTATAATTATGCAAGTAAACTATTTAAAAATATGATTTTATAGGACATTATCCAGTTTTGACAAAACTAATACATTCTCTGCTTGTTCCTCAGTGGAACTAAGCTTTAAGCTCTCTTTAAAGTGAGTAATGTGGTGTCTTTTCAAATGTGGGGCCTGTCTGAATTTTTTTCCACATACTAAACATTCAAATGGCTTCTGTCCAGCATGCATTAGGTGATGTCTTTCAAGTTTAGAAGGAGATTTGAAAGTTTTAAAGCAGATACTGCACTGATATAGTTTGTTAACAACTTCACTTTTTTCTGTACCTTCAGAAAAATCATGCCAATAGCTGTAACAGCTTTGCTCCATTTCCAACAATTTACCGCACAAATATGGCTGTGGGTTTCTACTGCTGGCGTCAAGAGCAAAATCCCCTGACTCAATTTCAACTTTGATTTCAGCTGCTTGGTTTGACTGAATCAGCTCAAATTCTTGAAAGCCAGATGGCTGTGAAGGTATTTGAGAATAACCTGAATAACCCACAGGCTGGGAAGACTTAAATTCAGTGTGATCTCCCTGATGAGTGAAAAGTTTGTTAAGGTTTTCAAATTCTACCTGGCAAATGGGGCTTTTACAGGGCCTCTTTTCAGTATGGGTGAGCTGATGTCTTTTCAAGTGAGCTGACTGTCTAAATGCCTTCCCACAAACATTACAGCCAAAGGGCTTTTGTCCTGTATGTATAAGATAATGTCTTTGAAGTTTGGATGAAGATGGAAAAATTTTTTCACATCTGTCACATTTACACACTTTGTGTCTGTTATGTATATTTTTAGCAGAAGCTGTAAAAGCACAGTGAAGTACTTCTGGATTATCAAAGAAACGATCATTGGATGAACCACAGAAAGCACCATCTTTATTATCCAATGAATCATCAACATTTAACATGCTTTCACTGGGAAGCACACCTCTTAAATTACTGCCCAAGTCAGGAGGTTGTGGGTACTCTTGCCAAGATAATGGCACAGCAAACCTTCTTTTCATCTGACTACGAACTGACTTGTGCATGTCACGCCTGCTCTGGCGATCCTGGGACTGTTTAGTGGACACACGCTGATCACAGTGCTGATCTCTACCTGCAACCAGGTCAGGACTTCTAATGTGACCACATTTAATTTTTTTTCTGTCACTCGGAGAAAAATCTGTTGCCTTTCCTCCAGTATGCTTCAGTTTCATCAGGGTCTTCTTCTTCCTGTTGACTGTGTGTCTGCATGCTGTTGTACCATTATGTGAACTTCTGCTGTCTTTTGAATAACAACATTTGTGCAACTTTAGAACATGCTCTGTTTCAAAACACTGCTCACATGCTGGGCACTGAAAGGGTACAATATAAATTGAGTGCACATCGTGTGGGTCATTCTCCTGTGAGTTGTGTGTGTCAGCATTCTCAAAACTAGCTCTCTTTCCTTCCAACAGGTTGTGTGGTCTGGGATATTTAAGAGCCTTTGCTTTGCATACAATATTGGGGAAAGTCTTATTTCTGGCATGGAGCTGTTTATGCTTCATGAGTTTGCTCTGTACTTTAAATCCCTTCTGACAAAAACAGCACTGAAAAGGCCTTTCTTCTGTGTGTGTGAGCTGATGAATTTTCAAGTGTGTTGACTGTCTGAAAGATTTGCCACATGAAGAACATTTAAAAGGTTTCTGGCCAGTGTGAATGAGGAAGTGTCTTTCTAGCTTGGATCTTGATGGAAATGTCTTGTTACATGATTCACAAGTGTGTGTTTTCTTCTTTCTCCTTCTGGCACCATGCAGGTGATCTGACTTGAGACAGTGATGCAGCATCCACTTCTCTTCAGTTGTAAAGGGTTTCCAGCACACAGAACAATGAAATACGCCACAAGTGGCCCTGTCTTGTTCAGAATTCACATAGTTTTCTGCTTCCTTTGTATCATTCTCATAATTTTCATTATGAAGCTGCTGATGCTTTAAGAAAGTGATTACATTTCTGAAGTTTCTGTAACAAACAATACACTTAAAAGGTAGATTATGGGTTAACTGATGCCTCTCCAGGTGGACTAGCTGCCTAAATGTTTTATTGCATACATGGCATTCAAATGGCTTTTGACCAGTATGTATGAGATAATGCCTAGCTAATTTTGATGGAGTTTCAAACTGTTTATAGCACATGTCACAAATATATGGCTTTTTCTTGGGTATCTTGACAGCTGTTACACAATGCTGAACTTTGAACATTTTTAAAAGGTAATTACACCTCGCCTACTCTTAATTTCTTCAGATAGGTATTTCAAGTGAAACCATCAAATGCACACTAAGATGGAAAGCTGTAGAAGCAGCAAATTTTCTTAGGAGAGAGATTCTTAAATTCCACAGGTCCCTAAAACAAGAAAGACAGTATTGTTTAGCCTATATTAATACATAATTGCCTAAGTTTTTCTCTTGTTTTCTACATAAGATAACAAAAGTATCTAGACTAGTATGCTCTTAGTTTAATTTAGCTTAAAATACTTTCCTCATGACAGAGTAATCACTAGTTGTTATATGATACAGAAAAACTAGATTACTTTCCAGAAGAAAAACAAGTTTAAGTAATCTGTGCTATAAATGCATATTCTTCCAAATAATACACAGTTCAGCTACATTATATTCATTTTAAAAAATTCAAGAATTTACTGTAATAAATGTCTTCACTACAGCAGTAATTTTAACTCCCAAGTATAATATTTATGAAGATGGGAGAAAAAGAGAAGAATTAAGATTTCTTGCGCTTCAGAAATACGTTAAATGAATGCAGTGTCAGTAAAAAGAAAAAACACTTAGCTTCAATATATTGTTAAATTTACCATTCACATTTCTGCATCTTATCAACTGTATCTAGCAGTATAATCAATTTTGATTTCTCTCAAAATGGCAAATGCTGGAGCCAGTCAGCAAGAGCAACACATTAGTCATAAAATATAACCATAACAAAAACAATTCCCAGAACATGAAAAAAACCACTGGTTATGTTCACTATCTCACTATAAGGTTAGAATATCAGGATTATGATACCTAACCATGCATATACTGTGACATCATAATGAATACCAAGGTAGTTATCATAACTAATCATCGTTTTTGTTTCAGTCTAAACCAAAACAATGAAATAGTTTTATTTTCTTTGAATTTTCAACTGATGGAACACAATTGGGACAGCTACTGTGTCTCAGCTCAATGACTTACAAACAAGAAGAAATAATTTGGAAGCTCCTGAGTACAAGAAAAGTTATTAAAATATTTATAGGAACAGCTAGAAAGTACCTCAACCAAACACATAGTCCAAGCCTTCCACTGTGAGGCAAACCCACACCTAAACAGCCTCCAAAATGGTCTTAAAAACTTCCAGTGAGGAGGTTCCTTAACCTCATCAGGGCTCCTGCTTTGACCTGTCACCTTCTCATGAAGCTTTTCCTTGCACTCAGCTGAGCCTTTCTTTACTACAAAGCTATTATCAGTGTTCTCTGTCACAACTTCATGTATTCAAAGTCTGCTTTCTCCCCTTTTGTTTAAAAACTAGGAAAATTCTGGAGTTTTCTAAGTATTGCTTTTAGGTCCACAAAAAAAAAAATAAAAAGAAAAAAAGATTGGTGTTTTTAATAATCTCTGGACTACTTTTAATTGGTCACTTCATTCCTTAATTGAAGCATCTAAAACAGATTAGGTATTCCAGTCCACAAGCATAGTATGAACAACAGAAAAAAAATAACTCTATGATATTACCAATACAAAATAGATGAGGGGAGCAAACTATAAAACAAGAGCATAACAGCACTTGTCAGTTATATCAAGCTACCACAAATTATAGTTAGTAGAAATGTCTTGTGTATCTCAAAGTTATTACAAGTTGCAATATTCATTCAACATACCAGCAGAATAAAAAATGAATTTGTTCAGTTTCTCCAAAACCCTTGTCACTTCACAAAGAGTTACTCCTTATTTCTAAAAAATTCCAAATAAATACCCAAAATGTCTATTCAAAGTAATTGCAAAGAATAAAAGCCTACTGGAATTTAAAGCAAGTTAACAATGAGATTCCAGAACCATACACAAAGACTTGAAAATAGCTCGTGAATCAAGATTTTTCTTAAGCTTAATGCACAGAAAACCTGGTCATGAGGTAGAATTGTTCCACCCTTAACAGATATGTTCCTATATAACTACGGGCCTTAATAAGAAACACTGGGATGTCCGCCTTAGACATGATTGTCACTACACTGAAGAGTTTCTTAATATCACTGAAACACTTCAGGATAGATAAAGCAGTTGAGAAAGTCAACTTTTCCTTTCCTGTTCTCTTTTCCTGTAGAATTTTAGCAGCTACTCAGTTTCAGTCTTCTTTTGAAGATGCAAGAGAACACAACACTTTTAGGAGACCCCCTTTTCCTCTCAGTTGTTGTCACATCATGTGAAAGCTGGGAGTTTAGAGGAAGTAAGTGTGTGACACCAAGTGCTTTCTAGTTTGTGCTACCATGATGCTAAAGACAGGCAGGCTGAGAAAAGGAGAAAGGATTCTCTGCTGTGCTCAGTTTCTGTGCAGCTCAAGGCAGCCTCCATTAGCAGGGAAAGAAAACCTCCCGAGGAAGAACTGTAAAGAGTGATGAATTTCAGTTAACACACTGTCATACAGATCTAATTTACACATCAGGAAAATGCTCAAACACTACAGTGACATGCAAAGAAAAAAAGTCCGAAGTAAGAGACAGCTGTGGCATATTACACAAGGGATTTTGTATTTAGCTTATAAATTTTTTAAGATTCTATCTGGTGAATGAGGAAAATGCTCTGTAGTACAAGGTGTCAAAAGCAGAGTAGAGCTTCTTGCTGTGATCTTCTTGCCCTGGGAAAGACTGAAGGCTCAGATAAGATAAACTAAGGGGATGCAAGGGAAGGAGAAAGGAGCCAAGATGGGCATTACCGTGTGGCCCAAATATATTTTCAAATCCTATTTACTAAGGACAGGCTTCTCCACATCTATTTCAGGGTGCTCTGTGCTTTGGACATCTCTGGAATAAGCATGCTGCTGCTAAAGACCAAAGAGCAATAGACAAGTTTGGAATATTGCTTCCTGCTAGCCTTGAAAGTACACAGGCTTGTCCTAATTAAGAGTTAAAAAATGTACCTCCTTATGTGATAAGCATTTAGGTTATGGCAAAGGTCCAATTTAATATTAAAATAACACTACTTTTCATCTTGGCTGCAAGGTCATGCTGAAAAATATAATCAAGAAGTTATGTAGGCCATAGAAAGTTCAGAAAGGACCCTCCTAAGTAGTATTGTTTAATGATGAACTGTTTCCTTAATATTACAAATGGCAGAAAGCTGCAACAAAGTGAAAACATGACGGAAGAAAATTCTGAATTCTAATCCAGTTTTAACTAATCAAAAACATTTGCATTGCAGTGTTTTGGGTTTTTAAAACTAAACAAAACAAACCAAACAAAAAGCTCCAACAAAAAAACAACCAACCAACCAGGAAGGGTACTTTAATAAGAATAAAAGCAAGATCTTCAGTTTAGGACAGAATTATCAACTGGAAAGGGATACCTAACAGATTATAGTGCAGAAAAGACTAAGTCAGAAAAGACTAGAGTCTAAGTTGGAACAAAAGGTGAATATCCCAAAAGCTACCATCCATACCAGGATGGGTGAACAGATGTAAAGTTGTGAGAGAACATAAATCATTCTTATTACTTACTTACTACTGTTTAGAGTTCAGCTGGAGTAGTCTATCCAGTTTTGAATATTGTCCTTCAAATCGAGTCAAACATATGAACTGATTGGAATGAATGAATTCAGAGAAGAGAATCAAGAATGGTCTGAGCTTAAACGCAAAATATACAAGAAAAGATTAAAGTAACTTGGAATATCTAAGTTAAAAGAAGGAGACACAATTAAAAAAAAAGTAACACACACCCCCCCTACAAAACAAAGCAGAAGAATCACTTTCAAGGAAAACAGAAATAAGCTGTTCCCCAAACCATTTATTGTTGTGAATGAAACTGGCTTCAAATTACAGTAGAAAGAATTCAAGTATATTATTGTACTTACAGCTGCAATGAGTTTCTTAATGACCATACAAATAAGTTATGTGGGGAGATTGCTCTGCCTACACTGGAGATCTCCAAAGAAGGTTGTACAAACACTTCTCAAATTCCCACACCCATACGGCTGACCCTATACAAGATAATATATTCTTTCTTGTTTTTTGGTGACTCGTTATTGTAATTTAAAACAGGTCATTTAGGAATTGAAAACTGAATATATTTCAAAATTTACCAGGATTCTTCTGCATTATTATATCTTCAAATCCTTGAGGCATGCTAATGCTTATAATTTCCCAGGAACAATTATATAAGAAAACAAATTATAACAGATGTGTGAAGAAACATAAGGTGCCTCCAGTAACACTAATGACACAACAAGAAAGTAAAAATGTAGCTGCTGCTTTATGAAACAGCATCCCAGAGAAAGGAACCTGAGTACCAACACAAACATATTGCCCGCTGGATTTCCTCACCAACTCTCCCGAGAGAAAAGTTTAGATTGCTACAATGGGGGAACAAATCACACCAGAAATGGAACCTTGCCAGTTATGCAGAAATCAACATCAGGCATTACAGCCCCTCAAAGCTAACACTCTCCATTCTCCCCTGTTTTCCTAGTAATTTTCCGATACACTTCCTGAAGCAAACCAAAGTGAAAGATGTATGACCGTGAAGCACGGCTGGTTGAAGTACAAACCTGCGTTCTACTTCAGGGGCCTGAGACCTCTGGGACTGACACCAACGCTCCCCCAACAGGACACACGTAAATGCACCTAGAAACCTAAAAGCGGGTGGCGAGGCGGCCCTCACGGACGGCAGAGCGCGCACAAACACACACACATCTATACACACCCCCCGGGGCGGCTCTCCCTCGGCGCACAGCGGATCCCCGCTGGGCCTGCGGCCGCCCGGCCGCGCCGCGCCGGGGCCCTGCTCGCCCCAGGGGAAGGGCGGGGACCGGGCGCGAAGGAGGGAGCGACCTGGAGAAACAGCTACCGCACCTCCACCTTCCTCATCTCTCCCGGGATTGCTGCCGCCTAAACTCTTCCCCCCGGATGGCACCGGGACAACGGGAAACCCGGGCCGGAGCTTTCCGTTCCCCCGCGCAATCCGGCCCCGCCCGCCGCCGCTGGGCCGGAGCCGGGGCCGGGGAGAGGTGGGGAAGGCACCCCCGCCTTCTTTTATGCCCAGGCAGAAAATGCCTCCCGCTCTGCTGATGAATTTTTAGTTGGTGTGGCACGTTGTTCCCTACAAATAAGACACATTTCCTACTTCAGCACTTTAAAAGCAAATAGCCTATTCCCGGTGTTTGCATGGTAGCAGCTAAAGCACGACGGCAGAGTTACACTCTTGTGTGTGAAACGCACCGCAAAGCCAAACCTGCTGGCCTAAAAGGCCAGTAAATGCTAGCTGTAAGGGAAGGGGAAAAGAGACACACGGCCGGGAATAGTAAAACACCTTCAGTGACACGTGCACATAAAGGTGACTGGTTTGCCTCCCCTGCAGCAGAGAGGCATCAAATAAGAGCAGGAGCTCATGGGCTGAAGAATGGACCAGTGCCCTGCAGTAGTCAGATCTCCCGTGGTGGCCACATCTTGGCTGAGGTTACCTCAGAGGAATGGCCAGCAAAGGGCCGAAGACATACAGAAAAAGACAGACACTATTTACAGTTGTGTCCTGCATCCAGTTCGGGGGTCCCTGGCACAGGACAGACAAGGATCTGCTTGAGCAAGTCCAGAAGAGGGCACAAAAACCATCAAGGGGCTGGAGCACCTCTGCCATGAAGACAGACTGAGAGAGCTGGGGCTGTTCAGCCCAGAGAAGAGAAAGCTCTGGGGAGACCAGAAATTCAAGTAGAAATCATCTTTGCTGAGGAAACTCCTAACAACTGCTGTATATATAAAAAAGTAGTTGTTTACTCCTGAATGTTGTATACACCAATGAAAGAGAAGTTGGCAGCATTTACTAGCTTAAGGATAATTTTGCAGCCCCTGGTGTTTCTGAAAAACTGTGCTTGAGACACCTAGAAATATCCTTTTCTGATACCTAGAAAAAAATGTCTGTAGAACAATCACTACTTCTTAGCTTAGCAATGTTAGAAATCAAATCATTCTCATCACCAGTGGTATAAATAACATCTGACCTAGTTTACAACACACAAGCCAAATTTTAACACTACAGCAAAAAATTTATTTCTGTTTAAGCTGAAATGCTCAAGCAAACAGCCTAGCTAGTGTTGATTGTTGCTTCAGTAGCATAAACTCATATATTAACCTCCCCGAAAGGGAGCCAAGTCTTGTTAAAATGGGGATTGGGGCAGCCTAGAGCTGAAATCTTGGAAACACTATGTGACCACAGGAAAGTCACTTAGGCTTCTAGATGTCAATCCCCTAGCTATAAGAAGTGCAAAATAATTGCCACATGCATCTCATAAAGCTGTTCAGAAATATTATTCATCATTTAATAACTGCAGATCACCTGAGTATATACATATTTCTTTTTAAAGCATCTATTTCATTTTAAAGTATATCCAGCCTTAGTAGCCTGGTCATGAAACCTCTGGACTGGTCTGAAGCAAGTACACAAGCAGCTGAGTTCTGTATGTGCCTGGTAACAAACTGGTGTAGAAGACCCACAGCTGGTTGTAGGTCTCTTGATTTTAATGTAGCTGTTGCAATGAATACCAGCTGAGAATCTTCTTGTGTTGTTCTAGAAGTTAGCAGAAAGTATTATTTTTGGATCATGTATTCAATCCTAGCTGAGTTATAACAAAACAGGTGAATTAATTCAATATGTTTTTGTAGAAAACACTGCAAACACGTGGAGTCAATTATATGTTTTTATGATGACAAAGAAAAATAGGCAGGGTTGGTAGGAAATCATGTTGCGACATTGTAGCAACAATGCAAGACCTCCTAGGAGTGGAAAATGGATTTTTACTGCTTTTAGCCATTCACTTATGCCTTCTTCCCACATCTCGGTTGTGGATATGTCTTTTTGTAACCTGACCATACTTATTTTCACAATCCTGTCCCACTTCAGCAAGTCATTGGGATGTACTCGCTGCCCTTCGCCTCATCCTTTGTGCTTCAAAGCTGTAGGCAGATACGTGCTGGGATTTTGAAGACCTGTTCATCAAAGTGCTATTGATGCACACCATTCTTGTAACTATTCTCCAGCTGGTTTTTCTTTCTGATGCTCCCACACCCAGATATTATTCATTCCCCAGGCACACTAATATTAACATTTTGTAGCAGTTTTCTACATGCTAAGAATATGCAGAATATTCAGAATGTGCATGCTTTGGTATACATATTATCCTTGTTTTACTTATGTAGATGAGGTTACATTTAACAGATAATAAACCAGGTGCATACTGAAACAATCTGCATGATTATTATCTAACTTGGCACTTGAGAGGTAATACAGAATTAGCTCTAGCAATAGCTGTAGTGTTACATGCAAGACCTTTTTTAAATTTTTTTTCAAAGAAAATGAAATGTGGAAAATTAACAATTAAAGTTTATTTAAACTTTCCTTAAATAAAAATTGTGCAATAGAATAGTTTCACTGGCTAGTGCTGAATTTCAAGATCCTGAAATGCTGAGTTGTTCCTTCATTTTTAAAAGAAAATCTTACACAAGAACATAAGTTATGTAATCCTTTTATCTTATTATTCTAAATGCATATTGCTCCACTTCTTGTAGAAGCCGCACTATCTGGTATTAGCATCTCAGTCTCAATTTTAACAGAAAATGAGTGATTAGTCTTTTTGTGGGTATATGCCATATTCCATATTGATATGGAAAGCCAGACCTCATTCAAATAAATTTCTACTCCCATTAATTTTTAGGAAGTATAAGATTTTGCCTTAAAATATTGTGAAGATGCCTCTGCAAGCTGCCAGTTGGCAATTCAATTACATGAGTTGCAGGGACAGTCTGTGAGTTAACTGCAACACATTATCATTAATCTGCTCTTGTCTGCTTTTGTAAGGTGTTCCCTACTTTAAACACAAGCTGTATATGCAATGTGTTACAGCGATTCCCCTGGTGTTATTTTTATTGTGTTATAGGCTAAATAGACACATAACACAGTATATAACTTGCTAATGTGTCAATTAATGCCACCTCAGGGCTGCAGTAAATTGCAAAGGCTTTTAAAACTGTGAATATGCATTTCGTGTTAGTCTTAGGTTTCTTCCTTTTTCTCTTGTCCTATTTTCTGCCTTTTTTTTTTTCCCCTAAATAGTCCATCTTAAAGCCCTCTGGTGCATAACAATGACTTGCCTTGAGGGAAGATAGTTGTTTAATGAATCTCAGAAATATGTATTCTACACGTGCAAGTATCATATTTTATTTGATTAAACACTGTGTGGCAAGAGCTCCATAAATTCTCTCTGTATGCTTAAAATAGAAAACAACTTTTAATGAAATTTTTGAGAAAAGTAAATTTTATTCAGCCAGACTTATAAAAACATAAGGAGAAGAAAGAGAAATTTCAAAAGAATATGATGAAATTTTAAAGGCAACACATTTAATTCTATGAAATGGAAGAATAATTATATTTCAGTACCTTTAAAATCCAGTTGTACCTAACTGCAGCCACTTTCGTTAACTTTTTGGCTTTGTCTAGCAATATATTATGCTTTGTTTAGCAGTATAATTCAAAATAATTATCTGGTATAACGTACTTGAAACTTATACACAAACCAGTATATGTAGATGTTCATTTGTTGAGTGAAAAACCCACAAATTGCTGGATCACAGCTAATCTCTAGAATCCCTTAAGAATCCCTGCTTCGAAATTAGTTGCAGGCTCTATCAATTATATCTGTTTAAATGGACAAACCTAATTACTACAGAAGAGCAATTGATTTTTAAATTACCACTGATTGCACAGTGGGTATCTCAGTGGGAAGACAGGTACATTCAGGCTCTCAAATGGAATCAATGTATTAATTCATCTACAGATTGACATACTCCATAGAAAGTTCCCCTTCTCTTCACCTCTTTCCTGTAGATTCATTTCTTGCAATTTGAAAGAAATTTCTGATGATATAGAAGTGAAAAATTAAAATGCAATATAAAATTGTACATGCTGTGTCTAATATGTGAGTTTCAAATCTCTGACTTTGCACATCCAGTGCCATTTGCTAGCTTAGGTGGCCTCTGAGTGAAATAGTATTCCATACAATACTGAAACATTAAATTGTGCAATATAATTCCAAGGTATTCATATGCATGCAGGAGCTAAAAATGACTTTTCATAAAATGGAAATTAATTCCTTAGTGGAACTTGTAAAATGAACATAAACAAAAACAGATCTGGAGAAAACAAAACATGTTCTCAGTACTGTGCCCACTGCTGGGCTCCCCAGTACAAGGGAGAGCTGGACATACTGGAATGAATCCAGAAAAAAGCCACTAAGATGATTAAGTAGCATCTGCTCTGTGAGGAGAAGCTCAAAAAGCTGTGACTGTTTAGCCTCAGAAAGAGAAGACTTAGCAGGCGTCTTATCAATGTGTTTAAATACATAATGGGAGGGAGGGAAGGAGGGAGGGAAGAAGCTGGAACTGGACTCCTCTCAGTGGTTGCCAGTGCAAGGGCAGCAGGCAAGAGGTACAGACTGAAAACCAGGAAATTTCACCTAAACATGAGGAAAAAAATCCCCAACTTGTTTGCTTTGACAATGGTAACACTCTGGAAGAGGTTGCCCAGAGATGTTGTGAGGTCTCCATCCTTGGAGATATTAGGGACAAAATTAAATGTAGTTGGAGCTGATGGAGCTTTGCAAGATAAAAGTATCTAACATTTAAACTGGCTTATAGATCTGTGGGACCACAGCTTTAGTTAAGGAGAAATAAAAGAGCTAGGAACACAATAGTCAAAATCACTGCTGGACAGATCAGTTTATATGTCACTCCATGGGAAAAAAGTGTCTATAAGAATATTCAAAACCAGTTATCCCCAGATGTGGTAGACAATACTGAATGATTACTGAATCAAATAGAGCTGAATCTATTTTAGAACTGATTTACATTTGATTTTTGAAGTGCTATGTGCACTAATGAATAGGTGGTCATAAAAACAACCTCTTAAGTGATCACATACAGATAACATTTTGATTAGCTGGTGGATTAATAGAAGTTGGTCTTCAGATTTATTGATTTCAAAAGAAAGGGAGATTTTCAAGAAATTATAAGAATTAATTAAACCAAGAGTGGTCAGAAAGGAAAGCTAAAAGTCAGTGATGCAAAGTATAGTGGTGAAATAAGATTTGCCAAAAATCAAGCATTATAAGTCTTAAAAATATATATAACAAAAGGTTCTTCATCCACATAAATTTAAGAGAACATTAAGTGACATCCTTGTTCACTGAAGATAGAGGAGCAATGAAGGATGAACTATGCATGGTTCAAAATGCATTTGAATATTTTGCCTCAGTTTCAATATGGATTACTAGGTAGGTGAAAGGAGAGGGAAACTGAGAATCAGAAGTAGCACTAAAACTTGTAAGGCTTGAAGTGAGACAATTAGGAAAGCTGTGTGTTTATTTTTCCAGAAATATAACAGCAGCAGAACGTGAAACACTTGATCACCTGTGGCAGCAGGAAATTGGATTTGGTGAGCTACAAAATCCTTTCTATTCTTAAACTCCAGTGTCCCCTCTATTGACTTGTCCAAAAACTCCTGTCTGTCAATACAATTAGTGTTATCTACACTGCAGAGAATATTGGCAAATCCAGCAGTCAAATTATCGAATTACCTGATAACTCAAGAAATATGTTGAAATTTAATAGATGTGCTTAATATCAACTAAAGTCATATTGCAGGGAGGATAAAATTATTAGCTTGGAAAAAAATACACTTTTGGCTACTAAGGCTACGTATTTACTTGCATAAGATCTATAGGATTGGATATTAAGGTGAATATTTTCCCTCTCACAGTGCTTCACCCTTCTGATTTCAGCTTTAAATTACCTTAACATGAGTAACAAAAAGAAGAAAATAGAAAATTGGTAAATTTTACACAGATGCCAAGCCCTCTAGTTGTTAAAATATATTATGGGTACTCATGTCAACCTACACGTTTACTTGTGAGTCCTTGACTACTCCAGAACTGTCATGAGAGTGTAACACATTAAAATGCCAGCCCACATCTGTCTACTTCCCTTTGCATTTGAGAGACAGGAAATGCTGATTTTTCAGGGTCCCATCCCTTACTTCTACAAAAGATTTTTTTTTACCATATGTTATGGACATTGTCAGCTTTTTAAGTAGTAGTAGTTTAAATACTCTTGAGGTCCCTTATGTGAAACAATATATCTTGGATGTCTGGTCGATCCTAAGAGCTCTGTGTGATCCTCTTAAAATCTGGAAGTAGTTGTGTTTCCACTTATGACAAGCTGAATTTCATCTGTTCACCATCCCTGACTATCCTTGCCCTAGAGGGTATGTTGGGGCTTTTCTAGGACAAAGTCCAAACTACTTTGTTTGCTTGACATCTGATATCACTGCACAGACTCAGAGCACAAGAAAGCTGCCAGGCTTAGGCATGAAGTTCCAGGACCTGTCTTCACCTAACACACATTCTTGAGTTAGCCAGAAGAAGAAGATGCTTTCTTGCTGGTTGTAATGAGTGTGCTGCCCAGAGGTAGTCTCGGAAAGATTTCCACAGCCAAACAGTGTGGATAAATTATACATTTGCCTTCAAAACTCACTCTGATATTTCATCTGCCCAGCAGTGTGATCACTACTCTATAGTTATTATGAAAATCCTGATGCATTCTTTAGTTTCCAGCTTCTGCTTTAATCCTTAGTCAGAAAGCAAGTAATGTTATGAACATCTTCCTGGGCTCTGTGGTCAGAGTTTGGTAACTTTCCATTCAAACTTTTGTTTCAGTAAGTCAAAAGCTGAAGGTGCTTCACTGTGTAGGGTATGTCTTTGACCTAGCAAAATCATGCTACAATTTTGCCATCCCATAATGAATTCTGAGTTTACACAGAACATTTTTTTTCTACACATTTTCCACACATCTTTTGTATAGTAACAGCTTAATAACTTCAAAAAGATAAGAAGACTTCATAGAACTGTAGAAGTTCCACCAATGAATAGATAAAGTAAACAATCCCAGCACCTAAAAGTCACCTGGCAGAGATCAGTACAATTTATAGAAAGGTTAGAAACCAACACGCCAGTCCAGGGAGAAGGTTTCATTTCTGTTACTGAATGCTGACAACTGGAGTGAAAGGAAAATGGTTCCATGTATCCCATTACTTGCCTTAGCACATTTTGGGAACCCAATGACCACCAACCAACATAACCTCTTATGTTTTACTCAGGTTTATGACTTAGAAAAAAAGATACTCACTCAGTAGTTGAAAACGTCTTAATTTCAAGATGAACGATTAACTAAGAATGCTGTAATTACCTGCTAATCAGCAACAGTCAAAGTTGGCCAATTAATGGCTTTACTGCTCTTCACAGTCCTGCACCATTCTATGTTTTTGTCTGAGTGGACCATTAGATTCCTCTCCATTCCATTCAATATTTGCCGAGCCATGTCTCCATTCGTATTTTCAGAATCTTTGTTTTAAAGTCACAGCACAACTTCAGATATTTGTTCAGGACTCTATCTATAAAGGAATAACAGATCTCCACTGTCTTCTCCATGCCACCTGCCAGTACCTTGGAAATGGCACTGTTTAGGAGAAAAGAAAAAGAATGAAAGAAAACTGATAGAATGAAACAAGAAGTTATAGAATCTATTTAGTTTCACTCCTGGTCTGAAATTTTATCATTTTCTGATAGGGTTCCAACAGTGCATGACATCATAAATCCAGAAACGCATGTGGTAACAGCAGAGCATTGTGACATATCACCATGGTGTTCAGCAGTGTTTTTAAGACGCTGTAGTGCAGGGTAATCATAGAAATGCAAAGAAAGATGTTTAGGAGCATATGTATGGGCACAGCAGGGTGAGAGCTGGTGTTACAAATCACTTAACCCTCAGAAAAAACCTGGAAAATTTCAAAGGTATATGTAACCCTGGAAGAGCCCGAAACTTAGGATACTGTTTTGATGTACTCCAGTAAAGTAAAAGACACATTTCTAAACTCTCTCACATAATGAAATGTTCTCTCCAGTCTGGGTATTGCAACTTCTCATTATCTTCACTTCTAGCACTGCAAGGGGAAAGATGTGCAAGAAAATGTATACTGCAACACAGCTTGCTGGATTACTTCAGAATCAGTCAGCAGCATTTATAAGAAATACAACACCGAAAACTGTGTAATGTATTATATTCTTAAAACTT
>VZTN01015678.1:0-33977 GCA_013400515.1 Erpornis zantholeuca | reverse complement strand
GGTGACTGATGAACTTGGCATCTCAGTGACACCAATGTAGTGTAGTGTTGACTATCCTGTTAAATATTTGACTACTTCAGTTCCAAGTCAGCTATCTTTCTATTATGTCAGTGTAATTGCTGGAACTGAAGTATCTTGTTACATCTTCAACTGTGCTAGTTTTGAGCTAGGAAGTATGATCCAACTTTTCATCAGTCTTTTGAATTTGTAGCAATGACAGGAAAAGTATAAATGTTGGTTTGGGAAAGTAAGTAGACTGAATATTGATTAAAGGAAATAGACTGCATCCTCATCTAGTATGCAGTTGAAACTGATGATTCATATTCAGTTGAAACTGAACTTCGGGTACCCTTGATATGATTAAGGGGTTGACTGTCCTTTTGGATGGACTTATGCAGGTGGAGGAATGGGTTATTAAGAACATGATGAAAATCCAGAAGGATAACTGCAAGTTCAGTACCTGGCACAGGCATATTCAGAGCAGTGATAGACTGGGAAGACTGGGAAGCTTCTCTGGTAAAAAGGACCTGTGGTTCCCAGTAGATAGTAATCCAGCAATGTGTCTTGGCAATGACATGCTGGACAGTACTGTCAGGAGGATAGATAGTCCACTGAGAAGTAAATACACTGGGGGTGTTTGTTTTTGTTTAGCACTCATTAGCATACATTTAGAATATTTCTTCCATGTTTAGGTGCCATGATGTAGGAATGACATAATCTCCAGTAGATACGACCACAGATGATGGTTGGAGCACAGAAGCATATCTCCTCTGGGGAGAGGCCAAGGGGAGCTATGCTTATTCAGCTTGGAGGAGGCTGAAGAGGAGCCTAAAAGCTGTTATTACTAACTTATAAACATTTAAAACCTAAAAGAAGGTTACTAAGAAGATGGAGTCAGATTCCTTACAGCAGATTAGGGTAGGAGAGTGAGAGAATTTGATAAAATAATTAAGCATTGAAGAGGTGACCCAGAGGTGATATGTTTGTTTCTAGAGGTTTTCCAAATCCAACTGGATGGAGCACTAAATATGGTATGCATTCAGTGTTTAGTCATTTCAAGCAGCAAGTTGCACTAGATGACATTAGAAGGGTAATAACTGATTTTATAATTTTCTATGTAAAACAGGTCTTTAAGAGAGCTTTTCAAAATGACATTATGATGGTTTATGTATTTATTCTGTACCTGAACTGTGGTTGCTATTGCAAATTATGGCTTACCTACTTAGTAGTTGACTGTTTTCCAGTGAATTAAACAATTAATCTGCATTTTATTAATTGTTAATTTTAATTTTCCAGTTCTTCCTAATGAATGTGTATGTGTGCACTTAACTTTTTTTTTCCTTTGTTCGGCAGACCTCAACTTTTGGTCTTGTTAAACTTGGATAATGAGCAGTTAGTGAAACACCCTAGATTGCTTTCTTTTACCTCTCAGTTGAAGGCTGGTAAAGGACTGACTATTGTGGGTTCTGTGCTTCAGGGAATCTACTTAGATAAATGTACAGAAACTCAGAAAGCTGAAGAGGTATGTAAAAGAGAGCTTGCAAATACTTGTAATTTACATTAGTATTTAAATGTTGAATCTGGATCTGTATAACTCATACATTGAATTAGAACAGACTGTTGTAAAATACTGAATAAAACATCTATTTTTGCTATCAGCGCAATCAATGATTGGATAAAAAGAATGGATTGGTGTATGTAGCAAGATGTTTCATAAAATTTTCTGATAGAATGAGACAATACTGATACCTCTTAGCTTTTTCTTTAATATTGAGAGCCTACAATCAACTTATATTTAGAAAAAGAAAAAAACACCAAAAAACCCCCCGAGTTTTAACAAATTACCTTATAAAGGAAACAGAATATATTAAACAAAAAAATTAATATTTAACTAACAAATGCAAATGTTTGGCATAATATCATCCTCATGATGTGATTTTTTTATATTCTTCTAGAAATACATAGGAGAATTAGGATTAGGAGTAGACTTTGCTGGAAAACCGTGAACAGGATCTTTCTTGAGATCCTTTATTCTATTTTTCTATTTATCCCATATCTCCAGAGAAAGTAGGAAAAAACAGTAAGTTTTCATATAATTTAAAATTACATCCAGATATGCTTACAAACACAAGTGAATTTGATTTCAATGTTTCTTTAATAATAATATTGTATTTACTTGCCTATGCAAAGTCTCCTACTCCTATCTTTATAGAATGGGGAAACATTTGGAGAAAGTACCATGTTTCTTGTATTTTATTGAAATGTCCAAAAGTAGGTTTTGATTGCCATTATATCTTCAAAATTGGTTAATTTCTGCAGTGTTGTTCAAAAGAGTACCAATTGATATGTCTACCCTTTTGATCCAAGTAGTCTTCAAAGCTGTATAAAAACACCTGTGATTTTTTCAGACCTTGTATCTCTTAAATAGATACATTTAAGATCTTGAAGTGGACTACCTAACACAGCTAACTGCCGATTTCTTCCCAGTTTTCTTTTTTATCTCTTGGTATTCAGGCTTATCCATAGTGGTTTTCGAAATAAGAAAGTAAAAAGACAGATGACCTATTTGACAGCACATGAAAAAGTTCTAAGAGACCAATTAACTTGAAAACAAGTTGAAAAGTCTAGCAATGCTATATTGTGAAAATAGTTGTTACTAAGCTGTTGCTATCAACATGTGTGAGTAGAAAACAAGGCAAAGAATACAAAATCAGGCCTATGAAGCAAAACAGAAAAAACCCTTTAAACAAACTGTTCACAAACAAGAATTTGAAATTATATCTGTAGATGGCCTAACTTAGCTATTTTTCTGAGAGATGGAAAATGAATGAGTTTAGGGGAGCCCTAATCCATGGGTTCTCTAGCAAGTCAGACCTGGTGTTAAGAGTCAGGAAAACCTTGCTTTTAAAATAGAAATGATCATGAATTGTGAAAGTTTTAACATCTGCAGTCCTCATTGGTTCTGGCAAATTTAAACTAGAAAGTTTTTCTAGGGGACCTGTAGGAAATAAAGATTTCTTCTGTCTGTCTTTTTTTTTAAGACATCTATTTGTACTGGTAAACCCTCACAGATATTATTTGCACGCACATACTTGTTAGCTTTGCTAGCAAATTCTCTGAAGACTCTTTTTTCTCTGTTAAAAGGAGTTTCTGACATGAAGCCACACTGAGGCAGTGCCTGGAACTCTGTGATCAAATCTGTTCCTGATGATTTTTGACACATTTTGGTTTTTGTAAGATTCAAAATATTGATATTTTAGTTCTTCCTTCTGAAACATGTTGATCTCCCATACAAGTCATTGATAATGATGGGGGGGTTTTAAGTTATTTAGTCAGAAAATAACAAATGTCAAAGCTCATGTTCCCTAGTCAAGCTTGATATTAGTTTGAATGCTTCTATTAAATTACCTGGTTATGTGTCTTCATGTTTGTCAGTGTTTAAATGGAGTAGAGCCATGTTAAAATTAAAGGGGTGTGGGATATTTAATCTCCTCTCTTTATCTTGTCATTATTTGGACAGTGCTTCCAATTGTCTCCTGCACATCTGTTTTTCCATGTTGGAAGCTGATAAATAATCAGCTTCTTAATGGCAAAGGTGTTTAAGGAACTTTGGCAGCTTCTTCTTCTTAAGCACTTGGCATTAAACTTGCAAACCCTTCCAATTCCAAAAGAAAGGACTGATCATTCCAACCATATGTTCTTTTGTCAGTCAGTGGTTTTGACTTTACCTGAAGCAGTGTTACTTTATTTATCTACGTAGTTTTACTCATGTGTTGTTCATTCTTCTTTGGAAATAAACGGCTGATATGCGGTGTCTTTTGGGGAGGTAGCAATTTGGACTCTAGTTTTCATAGAATCATGTTCACTCTTTTGGAATTAGTGATGGTTCATGTTGGTTATACATTGTTGATAAAGTTTTGCTATTATTTTAATGCTGTTAACTTCTGGTGTTAATTATCAGTGTTGATGATTCATATTTCCCTATGTAATTTTCCTATTGCAGAATGTTAAGGCCTTAATGGGAGTAGAAAAGACTAAAGGATTTTGCCAGATTGTGGTGTCTCCTAACTTCCGAGATGGAATATCCTATTTGATTCAGTCAGCTGGTCTTGGAGGGATGAAGCACAACACGGTCCTGATGGCATGGCCACAGTCATGGAAGCAGACAGAAAATCGTTTCTCATGGAAAAATTTTGTTGGTATGTGTTTATTGGCTTTCTCATTTTCATTTGTAATTCAGCTGTGTAACTAATGTATTTGCTGAGTGGAGGAAATGTGCTACTGAACATCTGGTGGACAGTTGAATATTTCTCTATATCTGATTTTATCTGGAGTGGGTTTTCTCAGCCCTCTTCAACCATGACATTGCTTTTACTTCTTCTAAGCAGGTTGGTCACTAAAATCAGTGTCATGGTTTAGGAATGCTACTCAGCAATTTAGTGGTCCCACTGAGACTTTCCAAATCACACTGCTGCTTGCTTGCCCCTTTTCCTCCTTCCCACCCACCTTGGGCTGGGTTGGAGAGAAAAATTGGAGGCACAAAAGGTAAAGATCACAAGTTGAAATAAGAACAATTTACTGGAAACAGCAATGAGATAAGAAAATGAACAGTAAGAGCAACAGTGTTAATAACAAAAAGTATACAAAAAAAGAGTGATTCATATGCACATCACAACTGGTGCATCTGTAGTAGTCCGTACTCATTGTCCATGGTTAAGTCCACTTCTCGATCACAAGCCCATCAGTATGTTGCATCACTTTCCTGATTACCTAAGATACCATGGGCCCACTGAGCAAGAAATAATTCAGCCTATGATCCCAGTCCACATCCACCTGAGACACTTCATTCTTGGATGCCCAGTGCACTTGTCCATTATTGCGATGATCTTCAATAGCCTGAGTTTGGGGTATATATGCATCTACATAGCATGCTTTTACAGCCAGCTCTTCTACCCAGGCAGCAATGTCTTGCCACAATTCAGCAGACTAAGTGGCTTTACCTCTGTGCTGCCAATAGGTCATTTCCTGTAATTCTAGCCACCCCCATAGAGCATTTGCTACCATCCATGAGTACAGCTAGAGTGTTGACCATTTCTTTTGTTCAGCAATACTTAAAGCCAGCTGGATGGCATTCAACTCCACAACCTGATTTGACCCACCTTGTCCCTCAATAGCTTCTTTGGCTCATCACATAGGACTTCATACAGCAGCTTTCCATTTTCCATGTATCCCTTGGGCACTTTCTTCCTAAGAGAAAAACTTCTTACTTTCTAAAGAGAATGGTTCTGTAAACATTTCATGTTCTCAAGAAGGTTTTTGATAAAGAATGTAAACATGAAAAGATGTTTTGAAAAAGAGTGTTTGCTTGGCCAATTAAATACTCATTCTTTGTTTATTTTCACACTTTGTACTATACTGTTCTGTTCACGGACAGACAGACTTGGACAATCTCTCAGCAGACATAGCTGGAGAGAGAGAAAAACTTTTGATCTTTGCTTTTGCACCTTGCTTGCTTGCTATGCTTGCATGTAATAATAAATTTAAGCCTTCTGATTTTGGAGATTTGTGAATATGGAGTCTTTTTGTGGATCAGCCCCTAGCATACGGCCATCACTGCCACAAACAGGATCCTGTAGTTTTTCAGGAATGAAGTTCCAAACCACTGGAACAGAATAATCCTTCAAAAGCTGGCCCATTTTCTCCCACCTTCCATGTCGCTCATGACTATACATCCTTGGGGCAGATCTCTGAACAACCTCCCTAGAAAACTCCTTCACTCTATACATGGTGTAGACTGAGGAGACCTGGCAGGCTTAGCACCAAAAATATGATTTCCTTAACATCTAAATGGAATCCAGAATTCTCAAAATGTAACAGGCTGAAGGGGGTGGAAAAGACCAGTAAAAGGGGGTGAAAAGCTGGGGAAAATCACCCTCCCCTGTTCCCCCCCACAGAGTATGTATGATTAATAAGCATGCAAAGGTAGGGCCTGAGGTAAGAGTAGGAGAGCAACACTCAATATACATCCCAAATGACCGTTATTGCCCTTGATGTTATCATGTCATAAACTGACATCCCACAGTACATCAGCAAGGAAATTTGGATCCCTCTTCCTACTCTGAGAAATATGAGGAGCACATACAGGAATATATATAGGATTAGGTACCACTCCCACATGAACAGACCAAGCATTGCGACCAGTGGCTCCATACCTAAAACAAAAAACGCCTAGATCAGATTTGTTTCCAGCCTGCTCTGGGCTGTCTGTTCTTATCTCAACCCATTGTGCCTTACCTTAGACACAGTATAAAGACTGTTGTGGTTTAGGAATAGTACTCCCCAATTTAGTGTTCCCATTGACACACTCCCAAACCATGCTGCTGCTTGCTCACTTTTTCCCTGTGGCTGGTTGGAGAGGAGAATTGGCGGTACAAAAGGTAAAGAACAAAAGGTAAATCACAGGTTAAGAACAACTTAGTGGAAACAGCAACAATGTCAATAACAGAAAGTGTAAAAGAGAGAATGATACTCATGCAAAAATGCTCACCTGTTGGTGATTGAAACGCGGACTTCTCCTGGTACATGCAAAGCCAACTTTTATTATACAAAGCACATCTTATATACTGTTCCAAAACTAGCAGTTCAACAGCTACGAACTTCAACTTCTAGGATTACATCTTTAGCATCTCCAAGGGCTGCAGGTTACAATCTCTTTGCCTAATCTCCTGTTAACTTCTTGTTTCGACTCCTGCTCTTTGTTTGTCTCCTGCTCTTTTGTTTTGCCCACTGACAGACCTGGGGTACGGCTGTCTCCCCCAGGGCCCCACACCAGCAAAAGCCATCCTCCCTGGCAACATTCTGAATACCCATGCTCACCTGATCGAAGCCATGCCACCCCAACCACTCCCTCCACTTTGGAACTGGTGCCAACCAACCACTCGCTCCACCTTGGAACAGGCATCATGCTTATTCAACCAGAAGGAACTTCTCTTCAGAGGATACTCCCCCCTGCTTCTGGCAGTGGCATGAAGTGGTGTAGAATAACCTTCGGGTCCTAGCCACACTCCTCTTTGTTACTGCAACAATTAACCTTGTCCCAGCTGGAACCAAGACACCTAGGATATTCCTCTTTCGCCTCAGCAGAATCTGGGAGGGTTTGAACTTTTGAATTTAAAACAAAGGCAAAATCTGTGAGTGAAAACTAGGAGTTCTTGATTAAATGTCTTGTTTTCCCTTACAGATACTGTACGAGAAACAACTGCAGCTCAACAAGCGCTTTTGGTGGCTAAAAACATTGACTTATTTCCAACAAATCAAGAACGTTTTACTGAAGGAAATATAGATGTGTGGTGGATTGTTCATGATGGTGGTATGCTGATGTTGCTGCCTTTTCTCCTTCGACAGCACAAGGCAAGGACAATAGAAAATGGCTGTGATTTAGTTTCCTAGCACTGAATGATTCTAAACATATCTAATTAAATACTCCTTCACTTTGTTCAAATTATGCATGGTAATAGCAATCACAGTGTTGCAAACTGTTATAATGTATCTTTTTGGTAGGTTTGGAGAAAATGTAAAATGCGTATCTTCACCGTCGCTCAAATGGATGATAATAGCATTCAAATGAAGAAGGATCTTCAGATGTTCTTATACCACCTTAGACTGAATGCTCAAGTGGAAGTTGTTGAAATGGTTTGTTACTACATATTTTTAAGGTGCAACTGGCATTTACCTTGGGAAAACAGATTTAGCTTTTTTCAAATAAAGAGATATTAGCTCAAATATAGAAATTAAAGATTGCAGTCCCACAAAGAACAAGAAGTTAAGCATAGTTATTGTAAAAAAACAGACCAATTGAATCTTAGAATATGTTCCAAAAGTTTAACAAATGAAATAAAAAGGACAGTGTCCAGCACTGGAGTGTTCCTGGCTATTAGCCAATGAACACACCTCTATACATTAGGACCATGTTATTTATATTCTGCTACTTTACTAAGGTACATACATATTCATACATTTCATGCATTATTCAAACAATCTTGGTAGCCTCTGATGTTGTAGAAACTTTTCTTTGTTTTGGTTTTCCCACTCTGACTTATCTTCATGACATTGTGCAGATCTGATCAATATTTTTTATTCCTTCTTGTGATTTCATCCTGTTTGTGCACTCTCCTGGACTTATCTATAGGACAGCCTGCAGATCTGATCAATATGTTTCGTTCTTTCTTGTGACCTCATCCTGTTTTGTTTCATTGTATCCAAAAAAAGAAAAGTAGTCAATGAATTCTTTTTTTAATTCTCCTCTAGTGCTCTGGTTGGCACCCCTTTTATCACTTGGAGAGGTCTGTCAGCAGATGTGGGAAACAATTCAGTGGCTTTATGCAGATCTCTTGGTTACATAGAAATATTTTAACATTTTATATTTTTCTCAGGCTTAGGTGAAATACATGTATCACATTATTATTCCTATAAGATATGAGGTGCATACCTAAAATGTGAAATTAGGTTATATTAGCAAGCAGCTAAAAGAGGTTATAAATTGTGCTATACTTAAACTCAATAACCACATATAAAGACTAATACACAAATGCGAAAGCCAATATTATAGGGTCATTTTTAACATTATCTTACCATGTAATAATGCTAGTGTATGTGGTGAGTTTAATACTTTTGTCAAGTAGAGTTTGAGATGTTTGATGTGTTGATTCTTAGTTTATTTATGAGGACTAATCCATAGAGCTGGTTCATTCAGGAAGGAAAAAGCTTGAATTTTTAGCCAACAGTGAAATGGAAGGCTGAATGTGCTTAATTTTATAAGCTATGGTATGTGGTATGAGACGGGTTGAACTTGTCCATGTCTCCAACTGCTGTAAGAATACCTCTCTGGAATAAGAATCCCTAGGCTCAGATGAGAGTTGTCTTTGGCATCGTCAGCCTCAGCCAGCACTGAACAGCAAGGCAGTATAGCTACAGTTTCACAAGTCAAGGTAGTGACAAAATTATTTCATAACATTTTCCTTTTTTAAATATGGGTCATAAACTGTTTAATAGAAAGGATTAAAGCTATACTTTGTCTAGGTCCACTTTTTTTGGAAACTAAGGATGTAATTTCCAGCACTAAAAGGTGACTAGCATAATATCCAAAGTAAGACTCATGGGAAAAATAAAAACTAACCAAAACTTTTACTCATTCTGAAGTGGGATGAAGATGAGGAAACTAGTTCAAAACTTCCATCACCACTAGTTTCTAGAATCACCAGAACTTATTGAAAAGATTTATCATGCTAATCAATCATAAGACAATTTTTAAGATTGTTCTAATTACTTAGGAAAAAATTACTTGTGAAAAATTTACTATTCTTTACTTAGACCACTAAATATGAAAGTCTAAAATTCTGTGGCATGTGCAGTTGAAAGAACACAGAGTGCCATAAAAGGGCTCAGCCTTGGTTGGATTTTAAGCAGAAGACAGTATAGAAAGTTGTGCTCTTTTCAGCTGGGGTGGAGTTAATTTTCTTCATGGTGCCTGGTACGGAGCTGTGTTTTGGATTTGTGCTGAACACAGGGTTGATAATACAGAGATGTTTTTGTTATTGTTGAGCAGGGCTTTACACACAGCCAAGATCTTTTCTGCTTTTCATACTGCCACACTGGCAAGGAAGTTAGGGGAGGCTGGGAGGAGACAGTTGAGATGGATGACCCAAACTGACTAAAGGGATATTCCATATGACATCATACTCAGTATATAAGGTGGGGAGAAGAGGGAGGGAGGAAGGGGGGAATGTTTGGAGTGATGCTGTTTGTCTTCCCGAGTAACCATTATGCATGATGGGGACCTGCCCATGGGAAGCAGTGAATTAATTCCTTCTTTTGCTTTGCTTGTGTACACAGTTTTTGCTTTTCCTATTAAACTGTCTGTATCTCAACCCATGAGGTCTCTAGCTTTTATCCTTTTGATTCTCTCTCAAATCCACTTGTGGAGAAGTGAGTGAGAGTCTGCATGGGCCTCGGTTGCTGGCTGGTGTTAAACCACTACAGAAATACAATTGATTCTTTTCTTCTGTGGGTAATATTTAATTCTGAGAATCTTCCAGAGAATGAGAGATACTTTACAAGTCAGTGACAACACAGGTGACTGCTGTAGATTTTTGTTGTATTTTCATTTTGAGCCAGTGTGAGAACATATGCCAGAATTTCTTCCTAATGGCTTCTGTTTATGAATATTTCTCACTGATGCAAGGATAATGTGTTATTTGTGCCTCTGGACAGTTTTTAAGGAAACAAGTGTATACACATACTTAGGTGGCAGTTTAAATAAGTGCTTTCAACTATCGCTTCTGCAGCCTAGTTGGAACAGAATAGTGGAAAGCCTATTCCAAATACCTAAAATTTAGATAAAACCACAATAATACTGTTATAGTAGGATAGTTCACTGTATGAAATTGCTGTTTGAAGATTAAGTTTTAAGAGTGAGGACAGAAGTGATCGATGAATTATACGCTTGCTATTACATTTTCTAATGCCATGAATACATCTTGGACCACCGAATGAATATAGGTATGAGAGATACACTGTTTAAATGTTGTTCTTCTAAGTAGTACTTTTCTTCTAATGTGTTTCTAATGCAAATTTCTTTTGCAGTTTGAAAATGATATTTCTGCATTCACATATGAGAAGACACTTATGATGGAACAGCGATCTCAGATGCTAAAACAGATGCAGCTGTCAAAGAATGAAAGGGAAAGGGAGGTAGGAACTTTGACTTGACAAGATGTTCTGTGAAAAATCTGAAAGTACTGTATTTTGGCTGTGGCTTCTAATCAGTTTCTAACTAGTTAAAAACTTTCATAACTGCATTCTGTGTTTCTCTACAACCACTTTTACTTGCAAGGTTAAAGTTATGTGGGAAAAGAAATTATTTTTTATTGAAACAGATTTTAAGAGTTTTCCTCTTCTCGTTGAGTGCAAGTGTTAATTAGCAAAACACTTGAACATCAGTGTGGATTATATTCAGAGCCTTTCCAAACTTGACATCAGTAGCTAAGATTCATGATTACACAACTGGACTGACTATCTTTGATTGTGATTTGGTTTTAGGATTATAGAATAATTTAGGTTGAAAAAGACATTTAAGTCAAGTCCAATCACTAACCTAACACTGCCAACTCCACCACTAAACCATGTCCCTAAGTGCCATATGTACACATTGTTTAAATACCTCCAGGGACCTCAACTTCAGCCATCTCCCAGCACAGCCCATTCAAATGCTTGATAACCCGATATGTAAAGAATTTTTTCCTAATGTCCAGTCTAAACATCCCCTGGTTCTACTTAAGGCTGTTTCCTCTTGTCCTGTCACTTTTTACTGGGGAAAAGAGACCAATCCACACCTCCCTACAACTGTCTTCTGGGTAGTTGGATAGAGTGCGAAAGTCCTTCCTGAGCCTCCTTTTCTCCATGCTGGAGAACCCTACCTCCCTCAGCCAGTCCTCATATGACTTACGTATACACCATATTACACAATATAATACAAATTTGTTCAAAGCACACTGACTGTTTTTTTTTTAGTTTCTGCATTATTTTGAATGTTTTATGAATCAACTAATTTCCTTCTGAAACCAAACTTAGGCCAACAAATTAGAATCCAATAATATCAAGATGGAGATGCTGGGTTTGCTGCTCCCCTATCCTTACTATTTTACATATTTAGCGACAAGCTTCATTCAGCGTATTTTTATAAATATTTGTAACTTAAAAGTCCTTTCCTTTTGGCTTGTGCTTCTACCCCCTCATCTAGGCTGCTAACTATTTCAGTATTATCAAGATTTTTTAGTGATGTAGAAGATAGTGAATACTCTGGCTTTGCTGTCACATAAATGATTTCCATCCCATGGCAAATACGAGAACTCTACTGTGTTTAATTGCTCATTTGTAAAACAGCTAGATTTTTTTTCTTATGGCTTTTCTTTTTTGGTGTTAATTGTACAAGTCTGAGCAGTTTGGGGTTTTTATGAGTTTTTTCCTTTTATTTTTCCTCTTCTCTCTATTCATTTCTCCACCTCACAGGATTTTTTTTAAGGTTCGTAAAGATGCCTGCTATTGTTACAGTGATGTGGTGCTGTAAATCTTCTTTCTTATCCATGTCATGGTATTTTTCTTTCAATTTGCGCCTGCCTAACATCTTTTGAGTAAAAAACCAAACTTTTCTATGCATCTTATTCAGTCTTACTGTTTCTTCATTGAATAGTAGTATTTTTCCAGTGGAGTTTGAGTGATTTATCTATTGAAGATTTTGAAGGATTTAACTTCCACACGAAGAGTAGGAGATAGTGCTCTGTAGTCTATAGCACATAAATTGCAGAGGAGATGAAAGAATTTCTCCTCAGCTCTGAGCTGGTTGAAGTTTGGTCTATACTTCAGAGTATTGTTTCCTTGGAAGTTTTTATTTCTTTCTATTTCCTCCATATAATTTTCTTTCTTTATTACTCACTTTTATCTGAACTTTACCATCACCATTATAGCTTCAGTTTCTTTCTTCTTATCAAGCAGGGTATAATCTGAGGAGGTTAGTTTATAAAAACAGTCTAGTTTTTAGTGGGCAGGAGAAAGCTGCTCAAAGCTTCTACTATGTCCGGCACGGAGCCAATCACTGAAGGCTCTGACGATGGCCAGGTTACTAGCCTAATTAGAGAAGTTGGTAACGCCTCTGTGATGACATATTTAAGAAAGAGAAGAACTGTGGGAAGCTCTCTCTTTTCCTCCCCTCTGAGGGGTGGTGAGGGGTCTGCTGGGCCCCTTCCTGGCACGGCCACCAAGGCACTTCCCAGTGCCACAACCAGGGCCATCCTGCCGGGGGAGCCACCCTGGCACTGTGAGCAGCTATGCAGCCAAGACCATGTGGCCAGGACCAGTGCCAGGAGCTACCCATGCAGCTGGGGTGGCATGGCCAAAAGTGCAGGGCCGGAGCCCTCCTGGGGCTGGGGGACGCTGTGCGGGCATGGCCCTCCTGAGGGCAAGAGTGGTGAGGCCAGGGCTGCCTGTGTGGTGCCAGTGGGGACCACGTGGCCAGTGATGAAAACATGACAAACAAATCCCCGACACGGAACACAGACAAGATCAACCTTTTCAGTGCAACAAAGCTCTATGAGAACTTTTCAATTGATAGAACTTGAGAAAAATAATACCTATAGACAACAATTTTCTTCCGAGTCAGACAAAAGGAAAAGTGAGGACACGTGAGGAGAACCAACATGGTGGCATCAAGGTCAGTGAAAGGAGGGAGGGGAAGGAAGTGCTTCGGGCGTTGGAGCTGAGATTCTTCTGCAAGCTGTGGTGAGGACTATGATACAACAAATTGTTTCCCTGTAATTCATGAAGTGCATGGGGGGGGATGCAGAGATTCACACACATCCCATGAGGAAAAGTGCTCATGCTGGAGCACGTGCATGCTGAAAAGCTGTAATCTAGTGAGGAACTCGAACAGAGAGAGAAGACCCTTGCTTCCAGAGATAGAGAAAGAAAGCCCTTGCTTCCAAACTAGAACAGCTTCTCCTTAAAAGACTAAACCCCATGAACTAAAATGACCCACTATGTGCGGTTTTGGGAAGACTGCACCATTTGTGGGAAAGACTCACATTACAGCAGGTTGGGCGGACTGCTATTCATGAAAGTTAAAACCACACTGGAAGAGTTTGCAGAGAACTATCTCCTATGGGAAGGATCCCACAGCACAGCAGAAGAAAGAAACTCCTTTCCTTAAGTGTACTGAAGGGAGATTTTTAGGAAGTGAAAGATTGACCAAAACCACATGTTTTGCACAGTCAGTGGGAGAGAGGGAGGAAAGGTATTCTAAAGGTTTATTTACTTCTCATTACTCTTTTTACTTTTAATTCTGTTAATAATAAATCTTCTTTATACTGTCAGTTTTGAATCTGTTTTGCCTTAGAGTGGTTTTTCCCCTAATGCTTATCTCAACTCATGAAGTTTTCATTTTAATTTCCCCTCCTCTGCTCAGCTATAGCAGAGGAAAATAAGTGGATAGCTTTTAATGGGTGCCTGGCTTCTACTCAGTATCAAAATCCCAACACTGAGACATTCCAAATACCACTGAATTTATTTCTTGGTCCTAAGTAAAACCCTTGATAATGCCAAGAACCCCTAGTATTTACTGCCTTATCCAAGAATAAAAGTCATGTATACCTATTGTTTCTGATCAGGATATCTAAATCTACCTTCTTGTTTTCTGTTTTTATTAGAAAATGTGATTTATTTATGTCTTCACATCCTCTGGAGCTACAAGATGAGTATATCCACTCAGTGTGCCAGGCCTATTCTTACTCTGATCATCTTTTCTTAAATGAGCTCAGCCATTCTTTTCATTTTTTGCTGACCTGCAAAACATTTCTTTTGTTAGTATCACTAGTTCAAATTAGCATTGCTTTTCTTTTTATTGTCTGTCTCCAGGCATTCAAATATAACCTGGTATTCCAGCTTTGAATGGTGAGTGTAATTTGGTTTCTGGTTACCACCAAGATTAGTACTTTAACATCACTTTTGTGTGTGTACACCTTCAAATGAGGCTTAGATCTTCTCAAAGATGAGCATTTGGTTTTGTACAATGTTCTTTTGCTGTTTCAGTCATAGGCATGCTATTACCCCTGAGCAATCACCCTCACCCTCCTTTCTCCTGTCACTTTTTAAAAATAGAACTGATTTGATCTTGCCTCTGGGTTTTCTTGTAGAACCGGGGATCAAGGACTCATCATATTTTTGTTTACTTTTTGGAAAACTTGGTCAATTTGCTTCTATTCAAGTGTAAATATAACATGTGCCTGCAAAGCATAAGATAGGCAACTTAGGTATAAGTGGCAAACATTTATTTATTTGACTTTCTCAATAGTGCTACAAAGGGGAAGGAAAATGTAGAGCCTCATTCATTTTCTTGCTTCCCTTTCTGGTGGTTGTTGGCTTCTTTCTCTGGTTAATCCTCACTAAGGACTCTTGGGCCAGGCAGTGATAATGGGACCTGTGAGAAGGTAATAATCCTTTCCTCACCAAATTGTGTTGGGTTGTGCCGTTAGGTAACATTGGCAAATTTGGGTGCATGCAGGTGAAGAGCAAAATTATAGTTTGTGAATCATTATATTTTTAGGTTTTAAGGGTTGAAAAGTAGCTTTCTCGCATGCTTTAATTTTTTTCATGCTTTTGATTGTAATTGAGTAAAAAAATTCACCTGAATATATACATAAATGAAAGGATGTGACCTTCACAAATAAGTGAATATTTCAGCTTCCCATAGAGACTGAAGAACTCAATTGACTTCCTGTTTTCACAAATGTTTGTAAAGGGACTTCATAACTAACTACTAAACATTTAAAAAAGAGCCTTGTAAGCTGATACCACATCTCATCTATTTAAATAAAGAATAATATGATATCTGCTCTTTTTAGTAGACTTTTTTTTTTGTCATTGGTAACCTTTTTGTCCCAGATTCAGAACATCACAAATGAGTCTCAAGGCTCAATTAGAAGAAAAAGCTACTCCAGTCCATTATCAATTGTCCAAGATGCTCAGGCACTGCTGACTAATAATTATCGAGAGGAAGAGGTAGTTGGACATAATGCTGACTAGATATATTTTCCATTGCAACACTTGAAGTGCCACTATTGTACACATTAACAACTTAATTATTCATTGTTATGGAGCAGTTTTTAATAATTTTTTCTACATTCATTATCTTACCCTGTATTTCTTGTCTCTAGATGATGCTTCTGTGACATGAACTATATTCTCTTTCTCACACTTACTTTCTGTCAAAGAAACACATTTCTGAGAGTGCCTGTTTTTTTAGGAGCCAGAAGCAGTGTGTTACATTAATATTCATTTATTATTAATAATAAATAAAAATTTAAAGTAGTCATTAATATTCATTTATTATTAATAAACATATTTCATGCTTTCACAAACCATTGACTTCCTTTTTAGTTTCTCTGTTGAAATACTGAGGATTCTTGGAGAGTGTATTGATATACTAGGTCTTTTAAGGAGATTTCTCAGCTTATTTGCAAGCCATTACTAACCCATATATGTCATTACTGCATTCTGCATGGTGACATTGAAAGGAAATGGACTGACGTAGTCAATGAGTTTAGTGTGCACTTGAAGTGTTGCTCGTATCTAAAACTGTGTAGCCTAGTATGTAGAAGAAGTATGTATACCATTGTATTTCCCCTGCATCATGGAGTGAGAGAGCAACGTGTTGTGTTTCATTAATTTAATTTGGTATCAAAATAGCACTAACAAGGAATGTGGCTTTGTTGTGTTTGCATTTTTATAAACATTTATTATAGCTCCAGAATTTCTCTTGGTCTCATTGTCTTTCTAAACATGGCAAATTTTCTTCCGTTGAAGCATACTTGTACTGAACTCATCTTACAGTTGTTCCTTTGAAATTTTATTTCATCAGATACTGCTGCATGGTATTTACAATATTGGCTTGTATTTGTTAGCTTTTTTCATTTTCATCATAGAACTGTATTCACAGGAACTTCTGATTTGTGGTCTTGAATCATCATTTGATCACCTGTGAACATACAAAGACCATCAAACTAAGAGATACTTATGTGAACCTCAGAACTGAACTCTAGAATTTGGGAATCCTGAAGGATAAGGACTAGGAAATAATTTAGGGAATATACAGAAGCTCAAAGGCATTTAAAACCACCACCTGCAATTACAGTTTGTGAAACACTAGAGGAACTGATTTTCTGAGAAGGAAAGTAGTATTCTCATCTGCTAGGGTTTTATTCATGCTTTTTATTGACCTGCATGAAATTCTTAATCAACATATATGTGGAGGGACCATGACTATGTCTAACATGTGAATAACTGAAGTTCCCAAATGGAACAGGAGCTTCAACTCATGATTTAACAAGTCTCTGAATAGCTTTCAGAACTGTTAAATATCTTAAACAAAAAGCAAACAAACAAACAAATAATCACAGGATAAAAGAAATACCACCTCCAAAACATAAAAAGAATTCTGCCCCCAAACACCAATTAATTTACAATTTTCAGAGTCTAAGGTACTGTATTTGTGTTGCATTTGATAGAAATAGAGAAGTCTATGGACAAAGTATTGTGAGGGAAAGTAAGTCAATAATGTGTTAAATATTTAATCTTTCTTTCCCCCAAAGAAGCAAGGGGAATGGAAAATAAAAAACACAATATTTTTCTGCCATGCATATGTGCTTTTGTGTTATTGAAGTTGATTTGAATTTCTACTGTTAAAAGGGAAGAGAAGGCCCCTTCATGGCTACATCAGTTGGATTTGTTATGTAATATGCTTTTGCAGGCATAAATAATTGAATTTAATAATCTAAATCTACATCTAGCCTTCAATTCAGCCAGTCCCATACTGGCACCATGAGAGTCATGCGGTAGTTCAGCTAAAGGCATGTGAAATGGTCAGTGTTTACAACAGTATCTGTGAAATAATGTAGCTTGTGAACAATGAGAGTACTGGCTTTCAAGTTTTTCACTGGCGAAACACCCTAATGTTAATAAAGTACTCTCTGGTGAAATTAAACTTCACTTGAGTTCATTACAAAAGTGATGTTCCAGGTAAGATGTAGTCTTGCAAATACAAAAAAATACATACATTTTTACAAGCAATTTCACTTCATGCTGAAGTCACAATAGTCTTATATTTGATCACAAAGTAAGGTGCATTTTTCTTTAGCTACTTTTGTTCTACTGCTATGAAATTCCTTTTCAAAATTTTAATAACGTATAATTTGCAAATGCTGGTTTTGGCTGCATCTTGGGGTGATTATTTGTTTTGTGGCCAGGCCCAACTGATCCATGATAGAAACACTGCCTCACACTCTGCTCCAGCAGTTGAAGCAAGCGTCGCTGCTGCTGTGCCAGAGAAAGTGCAAATGACCTGGACTAAAGAAAAGTTTGTGGCGGAAAAGCATAAAAACAAGGATTCAAATGTGTCTGGCTTTAAAGATATTTTCAACATGAAGCCGTAAGTATGCATGTGGTATTTGGAGCTTTTTATTTCATTATGTGTATTTTAATGGGGGGAGGGATTCTAGTCAGTTGTTTTACCTGGGTTTTGTTTTTTAAGAGATTCTGCTTTATTTAAAATTGAGTACAAAAATAATCTTTTCATACACTTCACTTAAGTGGCATCCTTATAAAAATAGCATGGACTTGGGTGGAATGCCTATAAAGAGAATGTTGTGAGTGAAGTTTAAATATGACAGACTTCAAGCTGTAAACTCAACTTCTGGATTGTACCAGAAAGCATATATGTTAAAAAGCTTAATGATAGCTTTTTCTTTCTTCCTGTGGGTGAAAACTTAGTGGGTTTTTATTGTATTGGGTATTAGAGGGAGTACCAAAGAAGCAGATAGTTTTTCAAGACATGTAGCTTGTGTTTTTGATTTTGGGTGCATGTTTTTTGGGTATGGGGGGGTGCTTTGTTGGGAAGAGAGGGGGGTTGGGTTTTTTGGTTTTTTTTTTGTTTAGTTGTTTTTTATAATCGACATTCAGCCCTTGTCCTGCAAATTAAAGCAATATAAATCTTGTGTTAATATATATGTATTGCTATATTAAGTATTTCTTGTTTTAAATATTCCTTAACGTCTTTTTCTTAAATAGATAAGAGCTACTCCTTGTGTCAAACCAATGTAGTAGACACAAAAACAATGACAAGGAAATCAGCTTGTTTGTTTCCTCATGTTGTGATTTTAAGTACTCACATGCATCTTTTCTTAGTTCTGGAAGAAAGCACTTAGAAGCATAGCTTAAATTATTTTCTGCACATGACCAAACCAAAACTGTGGATGTCAAGGGAAATCTTAATATCTAAAAGAAACATATCTTAAATCTAAGACTTGTAGGCAATGCACTTAGAAAGCATATTTAAAATCAGTACCTTAAAATGCTAAGTGTTTGTGTGGATTTGCTTTGAGCTCTTTAGAAATAGTTTGCCTTCTGCACGTTCCAAAAATTATTGTGCCCATGCTCTAAAGCATTGTCCTGGGCTGCATTATACTCTGATAGTTAAGGGTTTTTTAAATTAATATCTTTGAAATATTTCTTAACACTGCTTTAGAACTGTGCAAGACACTGATTTCAGATATTATTATTTTAAAACTACAATGTGTAGTTGGGGTAGAAATTACAGTTCAAACTTGATTGTCAACTTAATAATGTACCTGATGGCTTTTTTTTTTTTCCTATGCATTTTCTTCCCTTTCACATAGAGAATGGGGAAATCTGTAAGTCTAAATTTCACTTCACTTAACATAGGCTGGGTTCTCTGTTTCCTGTGATCTTGTACATTGTATGCATGTTTGTAAATCATAATTCGCAAAGCATGTGTTCTTTAGTTCCTTGTTTAATATTTAATATTTATTGATTTAGCACATCACTGAAAAAAATACTCATCATTTTGGCTTGTTAATGTTCTCTTAAATATTATCAACTTTCTATTCAAGCTAAGTCACAAAACGTGTTTTCGTTTCTGCAAGAATATTTAGTACTTGACAGTACTCCTCTACACCAGCATAGTATTTAGTGTTCTAATTAACTACATTAAAAAACAAATATATTTTTATTCTGGAAGAATAGCCTCCCATTATGCTGTAACTACTTGGACAATTAGGAATATTTGTTCACAAAGTTAACTTTCATGTTTCATCAAAAGTCAGTTCTTGCCTGCCTTCTACCGACCCATGCATGTGTAGAAATAACCTAAGTTCGAACATACATTGGGTATGACAGCACACAAAAATGGGATACTACATCTGTTGAGTGAAATTCACTTGACTGCTCTGCTTTTTTTCAGAGTTCAGCATTTTCTCAATTTTATCTGCTTAACAAATTGAGCTTCTTATGAAAATTTTGGAAGTTTACTTTGTCTACTATGTATGATTTCAGCTCTACCAGTGCTTGAAGGATAAATGATGTTAGTCAGCCTCAGTTCACATATTACACAATTCGAGCCTTTATTTCAGTGCTGAATTTTTGCCCACTCTGTCACAAAGTTACACTCTGCATTTTATTTTTAGTTTAACAATGTTTCAGCTTCAATACATCTCAGTTATACAATCTTCTTTCTCTTCATAGTTCTTGTTTGGTCTTCTCAAAATGCAGTTCTGCTTCTAAAAAACAGAGCTTCAAGCTCCATATATGGTTTTTGTACAGTTGGTTCTTAGGATAGATGGCCACCATGACAGAAAATCCCTCAGGAGGGACAGATAAACTCAGTTTTAGAAATGTAGGAGGAAGATCAGGGGCAGCAGAGCATGGAGAATCAATTGAATTGATAGGGCTGGTTTCCACTGGCCACTAAGTTTTAGGCCAAATGCCTTTTAACTGTTTATTTAAAAAAACAAAAAACAAAACTTTTGGGCAGCACATCTTTTGGATAAATGGACTAAGTCAGAGTTTGAATATTTTGGTCACACTCTAGCATATGACTCATTTCCAGCCATGGCTAACTTTACACAGCTGTTTCTCAGGAACTGTAAGGAAACTTGTTTTATTTTGTTCTGCAAAACAACTAAACCATACAAGAGAAATACTAAAATAAAGAGAATTTTTAAATCCTAGCAGTTTTTTCTTCTTGTGCACAAATCTACAACAATTACATTTGTAGATGAAACAAGGAAAATATTAGGTAATGTCGATAATGTAAGGGGATAGGTTCAGTTTCAGTTCAGTGCTTACTGCCTTACTTTTACAGTGTGAGAAGCTAGTAAATTTTTCAAAATTCTATGGTGTTTCTGAATTTTCTTCACTGGCTTATAGATGTTATAATGTTTCCAAAGGAGCATGAGTAAAATCTTGTACTGTACAACATAAATACTGAGATCTTTCCATTGCATTCCTGTCATTTCATTGTCTGGAAATTCTTGTAAAAATCCAGTTACATTTTATATAACTTAGTAAACTGGATTCCTAGTGGTTCTTGTCTGAACTTTAATTTCTATTGAAACCAAGGTTTTGATTCATCTTGGTAAAAGATAATTGACAACTGGAAGATTTGTGCATTCTGACTTCTTACTTAGAACTGCTTGAATTTGAGAGTTAAATGTTCTTGTCAAAGCTATTGCATTTTCTTATTTATTTTGAATATGTACAAATACTAGTGTCCATGAAAATAGCTTATTTTACCTACTTATAATTTCAAATAAATAACATATGATTCAATTATATAAGTATTATGACAATGCTTAAAAATGTTTCTTTGCATGCTAGAAATCAGTCAAATGTGAGAAGAATGCACACGGCTGTGAAGCTCAATGGAGTTGTGCTTAATAAATCACAGCACGCTCAGCTAGTTCTCCTGAATATGCCTGGACCTCCTAAAAACAGAAAAGGGGATGAAAACTGTATCCTCTACTGTAATGATTCCAAATTTCTTGGAATTGAGAATTTCACGTTTGTGATTCTGCCAGTACCTGTTGGGATAACCATTACTAAGTATGGTAAGCATAAATCTGCCTTTAAGAAAATGACACAAAGAGAGTTATAAATAATCTTGGTAGTGGTGAGGGAAGGGGGTGTTTTATTTTTATAAAGCTTTTCTTAACTTTGAACTAATCTTAAAATTTCATACTTTTATCTTATTTTGTAGGCGAATAGGGCAAAACTAGGTATTTCCCCCAAGTTAGGCCTCACTTCCATTTGAACAACCAGGTAACAGGACAATAAAGGGGGACACAGAAAAACTCTTTGATGAAATTGTTGGACTCAATTTTTTGCATTATATGTCAGACTTTTTGAAAGATTACTAGCTATTTTGTTTCTCTTCTGAATAAGTTCCTTGACCAGATGGTATTTCAGACATGGAATTTCTGGAAGTTCTGACAGAAGGTCTGGATAGAGTTCTCCTAGTCCGAGGCAGTGGACGTGAAGTGATCACCATTTATTCTTAATCTATTTGCATGTGTTTTTCAAACACAACACACCCCCATCATAAGAAAACAAAGTTTTTTGCCATAAGTTGAGGAGCTTCATTGTGTTCTAGTGCATTGAAAATTACCTGCAAGCTGAATCTTCTGATGATGTGTTCTTTTTTTCCTAGTAAGATGTTATATTTAAATAATATTTTAAGCAGATTTGTGTAGAAAATATTTCTATGGGGAATTGATAAATGGTGGATGGCTTAGGATATTTATATGTAGCATATTCTGACACTTATTAAGCTGGTAAAAAAAATTGGTCACGCAATCATATTTTTAAAGATATAGAAATGTAAGCAATTTTTGGTTATTTTAATCTTCGTTCTGCATCTAAATAAAAGGGAAGGGTTGCAGGAAAGATTGTATTTTTTCCTTACTAAAATGCTGCTGTGTTGCTTCTGTTGGAATTAGTCCTGGTTCAGGAACCTTCCTTCAGAGATGTATGCACCCAGTCAAATTGGTCTATGACGTGCATAAAGTGTTTCCCTGAAGTTCATGATTTGCCATACCTGCTAAAAATAGTATTTCTGTATTTAAAATACTTAGGTAGCTGAAACCACCAGGTGATAGCAAATAGACAAGCTGTGTGGGTTCATTTTTATGAGGTACTGGCAGTTACCATTATTGCACAATTATACCAATGATGAAACATGAGAGCATCCAGCTCCTAGGAAGGCGATGGTGCAGAAACTCCACCGGGTTCCAAATATAATTTAACAGTTGATAAACCACAGCAAGATGGTTAATGAAATGCAGTCTCTTTTCAGATATGTATATTTTGAAAATGTTGTATGTATGTGCTGCTGTTTGAAATAAAATATGCTTTTCTGAACTGAACGAACTCCTAAGTGTTTTTCATGTCAAATTGTTGAACAGTTTAGCTTAGGTGCTCAATAGAAACTTTTTGCTTCTGTTATAACTCTGTTCCTTTTCAGGCACTCTTCAGTTTTGTAAATGTTGTTTAAGACCTAAAGTGTATCAGATTATTCTGCTGTAAAAATAATTGGTCTATTTGAACATATAAATGATTATTTTGGTTTTTCTTTTCCTTATTCCTTTATAATACAATCAAGATGTCTGTTGCTCAGACTAGTAGAGCAGTGATGCAGTACCCAAGTACCTAGCTAGGCTCAAGGCCAGTGTTTTTATCATAACACTCTCAGGTCAAGTAAGACAAAGCTATAAACAGCAAAAGCTGAAAGCAGCCATTACCTGTCCCTGTAGTTTGATGCACAGGAACAGAGAGAACAGAAAGGTAATCAGATGACACGGTGAACTCACGATGACTCAAAACCACTGCTGGGATGCTTCAAAAGGCACTTGGAAAGGCATGCTGCACACCAGAATTCCCCCATATACCACTGAGTGTGACTGCAGCTGTATGCCTTGAGTTAGGAATAGGTTTATGCATAGGCACTCAGAGGCACCTTGGGGGTGCACCAAAGACACTCCAGGGGTTCTTACATACAATGAAAGGCACATGGAGGCCCTGTGGACAGATAAGAAGGCATCTGAAGATTCTAGATTTGCACAGCAGATCAATTAAATTAAAAAGCATTCTCAGGCCAGTGAGAAGAAAAGCATCAGCAGATGCCCCTACTTGCGCTCCAGATGGCTCTAGGCTTTTCATGGGACATATTAAAAGGCACTCCATGGGCTGTGGTGCAGGGCCATCAGCAGGCATTTATAGACAACTGTAGATGGCTTACAGTAAAAGTAATTATAAAAATTTAGTTTAGAGACAAGCTTTCAGAGGCATCAGGGACCTACCAAAGGCTTCATGCCTTAGGTGCAAGGCAAGACTGACAGAGGTTTCTGTGGGCATACCAGCAGGCATTTGATAAACTTATGGAAGTGGTACAGAACAAACTATCAAGCTGGAAAGTACAAAACATCAACTTAGGAACCTTTTGATGATCCAACAGCAAACTGGGTTCTGAGACTTTTATATGTCCTTATGTGTTACAGGGACCACCCATGCTGTGATGGAGGAGGATTTACGAACACTTCTATGTCGGCTTCATTCTTTTGAGATTTGCTTGTAGGTGCACAAAATTAAGAATTATGGGCTATAAGTTATCAACCACTATGATTTAAAGTGGTATATAGGTGAATTCACATGCAAGACTAGGGAGGGCAAAATGCCACTGAGGCGTTATTTCTGGTGATTGTTGTATTTCTTAAAGACTTCATAAGAAAGAGCTAGAGAACAATTTTGCACCTATTCTCACCTGCAAATGGCTGCCTCCTGCAACCTTTAAATATGTTAGGAAGTGAGGAAAGAATCCATTAACTTACAGCAGTAAACAGACTGCAGATGCAACAGCTAATGAACTCCTGAGGCTTTCATGCTTTTTGGTAGTAAATGCACCATGATAGAGGAGGAAGTATGAGTGCACTTGCCTGTTGGGTACATAATTCTTTTGGATTTTGGTAATAGGTGTTCAATATTAAACCTTACGTGTTATAAGCAATAAAATACCATTACTTGAGTGGTGAATAGGTAAATTCACATGCTAGAGTGGTCTGGAGAAGGGGATCGTGACCATATTTGTCATTTGCTTTTTGTGGTATTTCTTAATGAGTTTGTGAAGTTAAGCTTAAATCATAGAGTAGGTTGTCCTGTAAATCTGAGAGATGCAATGGTAGCATAGGACTTAAGCAGTAGAGCAAGCTCAGAGTTCCTGTGATGCTAGGGCTCTAAATGGGTTGCCAAGAAGCTTTTGGATCTTCAAAAATCAGAGCAAGAAACACCTTTAAGTCCTGGTCACTCCTGGAGCTGGTCTCTCTCGAGGGTGAAGCTTAGGTGGTAGAGCAAGTGCAGAGTTGCAGTGTTTGGTTAGCAGCTGGACTAGGCAATTGATGCAGGTTTATTCCAAAATAGCTTCCCTCTCTCACCTCAGAACTCAGTAACACTGAGTAACAATGAGACCATTATTTGCCTGAAATACAAGAGGTTTTCAATTCTAAAAACTCTTTTAAGAACACAAAAAATGTTGCACATGGAAACAGAATTTTGTTTTTATGGTTGGGGTTTTGTTCTTTTTTTTCCTATATCTTTTTCAGATCCAATACTCCACAAGTATTAACAGACGTAGGCAGGAGCAGGCTGATGTGTTCTTCTGTTTAGCTTGAAAAAATCGCTTGCAGACTGGCAAAGAAAAGCCACCAAGAGTGGCAGCAGGAATACAGGCCAAGCAGTCCCTGTTTCCTGAAGAGTGAGAGCATGGAGAATGAGGATCAGTACTGACCAAACACAAATGTAGAAGAGGTGTGTAGTACTGTAGAATATTTTCAAATGTATGACATGAGTCAATGACAAGCACACTTTTCACTTTTCAAAACTTGCCCAGCTGTGCTTCTTGGCCCGGGATGCATGAGAAGTGCATGCAGGGAGAGCTGAGAAGCAACAGGTCGATAGTTCAGCAAGCCTGGAGTCCTTTTAAAGCACAGCCTCTTTTCGCATAAGCAAGATCCCCTGAGGAAATGAAGCTAAGGCTAGTACAGTGCTCACTCCCTCTCCAAACTTGTATTGAACAAGAGAAAAAGGACACAAGTGTCTTATAGTGCAAGAGCAGCAGGGATGCACTTGCCTAGCCACAGTGGGATTGGTGCTGTTGGAAGCTGCAAGAGCAAGGTAAAGTCTGCCCTGGCACCTTTTGTGTGGGAGGAAGTGCTGGACTCTGGAGAGGGTGAGAGAATGCGCTGGTACATTTAGTTGGTAAGACAAGCACATAGCCCCAGGGTTGGTGGCTCTGTTGAAAGGCTGGCAGGAGAAGGTAAGCGCAAGCTTTCTTTCCTGACTCCTTTTGTGTAAGAACAGTTGCTGAACGTTTTCAGTTTTGGAGTTGCACTTGTAATGAGTCTGAGTGTGTAATAGTGAAACAGGGGATTTAGGGGTTAAGGAGAATTTAGGGTACTTAGGGAACATATGGGATTCATTATCTGGCCCTCCAAGGACTGAAGGAACGCAAAAGAGATAAAGTGCCCTTCAAGAGACACCTGGTACTTATCAAGAAACTGCCAAATCTGCAAAAAAACCAAGGGGCCCTTTGCTAAACTTTGAGAATACGCATGCATAAGCCTCTGGGGTCAAAAATTCATGAAAGAGGTAAGACTTCTTTACCTCATCTCCTGAGACCCGCAGACACATTTTGAGACCACCGACCAAATAAAAGGGATGAAGTACACAATCACAGTTCATTTGCATAAGAAGCGGAGAACAGGCGGGGACAGGTCATCAATATGAATAGGCGATATAGAATATGCATGACTTTTGTGAATAAATAGAGGGCAGCAAGTTACAAACGGTACACAGGATTTGGGAAGATGCTCTCCCTCTGCATCAGCGCGCTTATTAAAATGTACCTACTTTACAACTTAACAAGTTGTGGAGTTTAATTCCGTGCTACAATGGTACCTATAGCTGACAAGGCAAGGACATAGCTCTATCTGGTGGTGCTGTTGAACAATAACAGGGAAGAGGTAAAAGCCAGCAACATTTGTCCTGGCACCTTTTGTGTGGGGCCCGTGGCTGGACATTTTTAATTTTGCAGCTGGGCACTGCGGAGTCTGAGAGATATTGATAGTGCCTTTACTTTGCAAGAGAAGTTCATAGCAGTAGTGCTGGTTATGCTATGAAAAGCCCTGCCAGAGGAACATCAAGGCCAGCAACAGCTCTCTGTCCTGGCACATTTTGTGTGGGAGGAGTTACTGGGCGTTTGACACAGCGCAATCCGTTTTTAGGGCAAGGGGTCCGAGACCCTTCTCGTCCTGCCTGGCCAATCACTGCCTGTGCCTGTATAAGACTGCCTTCTGGCTCCCCTGAGCCAGAGAGACAGTGCTCTGCAGGGAGACAGCTGCTCCTGCAGTAAGGCTGCGAGCTGGTACAAAGTATCGAGGAGTCTGAGCGAGGAATGAAAGAGGACTCTCTGCCGCTGTATCCGGGGAGAGGTTTGGGTGATGGATAAGGAAGGCACTGGAAGAAGGGGAGGGGAATGACCATACGGAGAGGGCATAGGAGGGGTTTAGGGAGGAGTTTTAGGGTTACAGAATTTTCTCTTTGAGAAGGAGGGGGGAACTTGGTAGGTACCATTACAACTGAGGACATTACAGAACGTTATAGCAAAAGGGTAAAACTCAACAGTAGTAGTCCTGCCTCAAAATAGTCTCAACATTACGTTTTTTACATTGCCACAGACGTTTTCAGTTGTGGAGCTGGACTCCCCCAAGAATGCAAGAATCTGAGGGTACCTTTAATTGACAAGGTAAGTCTATAGCCCCAGTGTTGGTGGTGCTGTTGAAAGGCTGCCAAGGGAATATGAATGCTTTCAGAAAGCTGTTTTACATTTTTTACAAAAGGGTGTTTAAAAATTTGCTGGTGTCTACGAACATTTGTGTGTGTCAAGTTCAGGGGTTTATCTGTGATACTACCACTATTTATCCTGAATGACACACTTTTCTTATTGTCAAAAATAGGTTAGAAATTCTTACACTGTTAATGGTAGTATTGCTAGATAGTTAATAATTGTTATGTTGATAACCCATATACTGTTAAAAAGTTTTATTATTATAGGGGTTGTAAGTTAAAGGAAATACAGTACTTAACTTACTGTATTACACCCAAGTAAAGTGCACCATCCCACTCCCCCCTCCCTAGCAAACGAGCCAGCCTGGATGGGATTCTAAGGACCAATCAGCACCTTAATCTTTATGCAAATGAAGAATCCAACCAGAGACCAATCCAAAAGGACAAAAAAGGGTATAAAAATGAGGACATCGATGTCAGTGGCATGCTGCTCAACATTGAACATCTCGAGAACATCCCTGCTCGAAGAAGAAAATCCAGCCCCAGGTCTCCAGCACCAACTCTTGGCGCTGACCGGGAACGTTCCTGCTCTGCTTTCCCCGGACCTCGGCTTGCACTCTACCTGTGATCCCTTGTGCTTTAGGCCACAAAATAAAAGCTGAAATCACTTAGAACCAGGACTGTGTTCCCGTTTTTAACATTATTGCTGGTAATTTTGTGCTATTAAAAGATAAATAAAACCCTTGGATCCTAATTTCCTTTAAGATGCATGGAGCAGCTTTTCCTGGCAACACTCGAGCAAAACAACACAATTGTTTAGATCCGTTTAAAAAAAAAAGTAGCTAAATTAAATATCGCAGAAGGAAAGGGAAAGGTATTGAGGGTAGAGTTTGACATTAGATAAACCCAGCAATGTTTGCATCCTTCAATTGCCAAAGGCGTTCTCTCTCCCGTAAGATTTGTTTCTGGAATGATCTACCAGGGTAAGATGAAAAACCACAGTTTGTTATCGGAGATATTGCCATAGGCTGAAGTAGATGGCCCTGGCAGTGCTCCTCACTGAAATGAAGAAAACCTTATGTCTATCTGAACGAACTGTCTTTTTCGGCAAAACTATTATTCCCATTGAAAACGACAGTACCAAATGCCACTGCCTCTGCCCAAACGTGTTACTACATGAACGTATTCACTTCATAGAAACAACTGGGAAAAACGAATAAGCACACATATCTATACCACTACCTATATGTATGCCTACAGACCTGGGTTTATTCCTAGCTCTTCCAGTATCTCTATATCCACCTTCTGGGTTAGTGCAAGCAAACCCTCACATCACAGCAGTACATGTAAATCCAGTGGAGGGCCTGTACCGAAGGTAGCAGTTGGAAAGAGCAGAGCTGCATCTAGGGCAAAGCGGCTCAAGCTGGAGGGAACTGCAGCAGCAGCGCTCTTGCAAGAGCTTCTTGTAAGCAGAGGCAGGAAACAGAAGAAACTGTGCAGACACAACTTGCTGCTGATTCATGGCATGACCAGAGTTGGTACCGAAAGGGAAAACTTGGTTCTAGAAGTAAAGGCTCAAGAAATAATGACCTCCTTAGTCAGGAAAAGTAATGAGGAAGAAGAGGCATCTCTTCTCTGTGTTAGAGAAACAATGCAGTTTGTGGCATAGGCTGCCTTTCAGGTGTCACCTCTTTTCCTGACCATGTAAAGCACTTCTCTTCTTGCTATTCCTCCCAAAATGTTTAGTAACGTTGATGCCACACGCTGATATATGCAGATAATGCATTGAATTACTACAAATCATTCCCGTTAGGATTGTTTGTAAATCGCTGCTTTTACCTGTCAAGCTAGTGAGAAGTTGGTATACAAATGTTTTCTCTGCCTATGTTCTTCCACAAAAAGCCTCTTCAGCAAGAAGCAAGAACCATAAGCTTTAAGCACATAAATGCTGATGGAAAATCACAAGCTTGTCAGTATTTAATCCTATTAAGAACAATCTGCTCTCTTGCTCCTTGATGGAGTTCCTGCTTGGAGAAATTTTGGGTACAGTGGCCAAACGCAATTCTGATGAGAGAAACGAATCTGCCTGCAAGCTAGAGTGTCCCGTGAAGCATTTGGAAAGGATATGAAGGCAAGTGAGCTTTGGAAGGTCTGCAATTTCAGCCTGAGGAAGCTTGCAGGAAGGATAAACCCTAGTTTTGAATCTGCTGAGCGTGAAAAATGAAGCTGTGACTCACAGAAGCGTGCTCCTGTGAGACTTGTCTTCCTTATTCTCCCCACTTCAGGTAGAAACACTGAGAGAGAAAATTTCACAAGATAAGGTAGCCTTCTCACGGCCCAGACTCTGGTGCCGTGTTAAAAGCCTGGCGCTTTGAAGGACACGTCCAGCAAGTGCCGCTCACCAGGCAAAGCTGGCTGAGCGACAGCTAAACAGACAGGGCAGAGTCGGCGACAGCGAAAGACTCCCATCGTGCCATGAGCTGAGGGGAAACTGTGGCCAGCGCACCGTGGCTGCGTGCAGAGCACACGCTGAAAAGCGGCAAAACAAGGCGAAGAACGAAGCCGCACAGCACGGTGCTTGTGTGCACAGCGTACAAGCTGTAATAGAAGTTTGAACACAAGGCATCAGGTGAAGGGGGGAAGCTGTCTGTGATGGCTTGTTTTCCCAAAGGAGTTGTACACTGGGAAGAGTTCGGTTTCACTGCAGACTCCCTGTGCTTGAAAGTGGTGTGATGGCTGAGAGGAAGAGTGCTTGATAGCAGCTTGTTTGGCATGCTTTCTTCGCTGCAAGGTGAATGTGCCCAGCAGCAGTGAGATTTTGCTCTTAGACCCGTGGCATGAGAGCAGCGGCTGGCTATGTTTTAATGTTAGAAGCTAGGCTCTGGGAGCGTGAAGAATTGGGAGTGTCCATATCTCTGAGAAGGAAGGGGCAATAGCTCCGATGGGTGCTGTGTTGCATTACTGTCATGAAAAAGAAGGATCCATCCAGTGCTTCTGTCCTGGCACGTAGTTGTTGTTTTCGGAGTCACTGGAACACATTGCTCTCTGCCTGACTGAAAGGAGAGAGTGCAGAGAGCCGTAGTGTGCTATCGCACTTCACAGGCGGCAAGGAGAGAGTGAGAGTCACTTGAATCTAGCAGACAACCTTTTTCGTTTGCATCCAGAGAATGAGACTGATAGAACACAATGGCAGGCTTCTAAGAGAGGACGAGAGTAGTTTAGGAAAACCTTGATGACATTGCTTCCCTGCCCTCTTCTAGCCACTTTGACTCAGCAAACACTGCAGGTGTACGAAAGTGCGTCTCTCTGGGTTGTGTGAGGGAGTCCAAGGGTTATGTATTGTATGCTGCACCAGCAGGAGCATTCTCAGATGACACTCTCTGTGAATGCGCTTTCTGGTAGGCCTTCGCAATCCCGTCCTTGGGCTTCTAAACGAGAGGTACTAAGAGCTAACAAGGAACGCGAGTAGAGCGATGATGAAGTGTGTAGCTGAAGAAGCCAGCAGAAGGCCTTACCTATCAACTCTTGTTTTTCTGGCACGAGAATTCTTCTGGTGTCTGGATTGTGCTGCTAATTACAGCTTTTGGATGGAAAGCAGAAGTGTCTTGTAAGCGGCGTGTTGAATCTTGCTCGTCCAGAGACCTTCACTATCCTCTGCCTTAAACAAAATGTTCTAGAAGAGAAGAGGCAGGCCTGACTAACCCGTTCCTTACGCAGCTTTGAACTGCACAACACACTTTTGTACCATGCTTATGGATTTCAGCTGCACGTACCATTAGGTTTTTTCTCCCTCCCTGACACTAGCCCCATGACTTTCATTTGGAAACTGTAGACCGGGTTTCACAGACACTTTAAAAGAGAGCAACACCATGCGAACCGGGGCGATGAGCTTCCCTTTCAAACTCAGTGTACACTAGTTTTTCTTTCAATCACGCAGCGCTCATGAACCTGAAGCTACTGCATCAGTTGTCCATACTGGCCCCAGAAAGGGCCTGTAGAGCAAGCTGTTGCTGACTCCACGTTTAATTTGTATTCTGTGAAAAGCAGCACACCTCCCCGGAGGTTTACACTTTTCAGCTCGGGTACACGTCTCGTCACTTTCCTTTGCTCTTTCAGAGCCCAGCTTCAAAACTTACTACGTCCAGTTCCCATGCCAAAGCAGATGAGAGAAGGAACCTGCTAGGTCAAGGCCAGCCCGGCCTATCGTTCCTAAAGAGAAGCATCGCAACAACAAAGAGGCTGCCAAGATTAAAAGCATCACAGGTAGATGTGGAAGGAGAACATGAGAGAGTTCAGAAAATCAGAGATTGAAGGGAAGCGCGGTTGCTTCCACGTAGAGCTGGGAGAGGAATAGGCAGCAACAGTATAAGTAACTACCGCTGAACTTCCTCCTTCACAATGCTCTAAATCGAACACAACCGCAGCCGCTCTTCGCCTTGCAGCCCGCGCGATGGGCACGATGCCCTGTGCTCTATGCCTTCGTTCTTCGCCTCTTCGAACAGGTCGTGCCTTTGCTCTCTCGGCGCCGAACAGTTGTCTGCGTCTCGCAGGGAACACCGCGCCGGCACCGACGAGCTTCGGCGCACTGCTTCTGCCGAAAGGCGCCTAGGCCGTGGCACCTTTCCCTTGATGCCCTGTGTAGCACCGCCAAGTTCTGCCACTCTTGTCGTCTGAATGGAAACGGAAAGCTTTTCGGCTGCGCCTCACACGGAGAACCATGACAGCACAACGAGCTTGCCCGGGGTTCGCCACGGACACCCGTGGTAATTCGTCTTTGCAGGGCCTCCGGGGGGCAGCCATCTGTCCTTTACAGCCCTGCAAAGCGCTGGCCACGTGGGCGGTGCTGTCTGCCTGCTCCTACTTGGCTCCAAGTAGCAGGGTGTACCCTCTGCAGTCCCTCAACGACCGAGGACTCAAGAGACGTGTCGCACAGCAGAAGGTGCCAGGTTGAATCCACCTGCTTCCACACCCCTTCTCGTGGCCCTGTTCATGTTCCTATCGCAGGCCTCTTTGAGTGCTGTTACGTTTAGGTTCACATTTGACTCCAAAATTGAAGAACTCTTTACGGACGAAGATGCTGAGAAGGAACTTAGAGACCACATAATTTTAGTGCGCATCTGACATGCGGTAAGGGGAAAACGCAAATCAGCACTGTTGTTTTCTTCTAGAGCTGTTTTTAAGGGAGAAGTTCCAGGACACTTCCAAGCTGTGAGATTGAGAACTCTGAAGACACGTTTTCGTGAGACGGAAATTACAGAACCGTGGTGTGTTGCAGGCAGTTTCATGGCTTCTAAGAGGAGAGTAGTTTAGGAAAACCTCTATGACACTGCTTCCCTGGGCACTTCTAGCCGAGAAGCATGGTGTGTTACATGCAGTTTCATGGTTTCTAAATGTGGAAGAAAGTAGTTTAGGAAAACCTCTTTGATATAGCTTCCATGCGAAGTTCTAGCCGAGAATCATGGTGTATTACATGAAGTTTGATGGCTTCTCAATGAGGAGGAGAGTTGTTTAGTGAAACCTATTGGCATTGCTTCCCTGCGCAGTTCTAGACAAGAAGCATGGTGTGTTGCATGCGGTTTCACGGCTTCTAAGAGAACACGAGAGTAGTTTAGGGAAACCTTTTGATATTGCTTTGCTGCGCAGTTCTAGACAAGAAGCATGGTGTGTTGCATGCGGTTTCACGGCTTCTAAGAGAACACGAGAGTAGTTTAGGGAAACCTTTTGATATTGCTTTGCTGCGCAGTTCTAGACAAGAAGCATGGTGTGTTGCATGCGGTTTCACGGCTTCTAAGAGAACACGAGAGTAGTTTAGGGAAACCTTTTGGCATTGCTTCCCTGTACACTTCTAGCCGAGAAGAGTGGTGTGTTATATGTAGTTTCAAGAATCTAAGAGAAGAGGTGAGTAGTTTAGGAAAACCTCAGACAATGCTTCCCTGTGCACTTCTAGCCGAAAACAGTTGTGTGTTACATGTAGATACACGGCGACCAAGAGAAGAGGTGAGGAGGTTAGAAAACGTTTTTGATATTGCTTCCCTGCGCAATTCTAGCCAAGAAGTGTGGTGTGTTGAGGTAGTTTCTTGGCTTCTAATTGAGGGGGAGATTAGTTAAAGGAAACCTTTTGGCATTCCTTCCCTGTGCACATCTAACAGAGAACAGTTGTGTGTTACATGTAGTTTCACAGCTTCTAAGAGAAGAGGTGATTAGTTTAGGGAAACCACTTAGTCACTGCTTCCCTGCGCAGTTCTAGACAAGAAGAGTGGTGTGTTACATGCAGTTTCAAAGCTTCTCATAGAAGAGGAGAGTAGTTTAGGAGAAAGTTTTGATATTGCTTTCCTGCGCAGTTCTAGCCGAGAAGTGTGATGTGTTACATGTAGTTTCACGGCTTCAAAATGAAGGGGAGAGTAGTTTAAGAAAACCTTTTTGACATTGTTTTCCTGTGCAGTTCCAGCCAAGAAGCGGGGTGTGTTTCATGCAGTGTGACAGCTTCTAAGTAAAGATGAGAGTAGATCAGGAAACCTCCTGGCAGTGCTTCCCTGTATATTTCTAGCCGAGGAGAGTGGTATCTTACATACAGTTACACGGCTTTAAGAGAAGAGGAGAGAAGTTTAGGGAAACCTTTTGGCATTGCTTCCCCGTACGCTTCCAGCCGAGAACAGTAGTGTCTTACACGCAGTTTCACGGCTTCT